>CM068955.1:171915009-171925009 GCA_035128595.1 Eptatretus atami | reverse complement strand
AACAAAAATCGGAAAAATGAGACAAATAAAAAATTTAGAAAAAATAAAAAAAAATAACCAGACATTATGGAAGAAAAAAAAAAAAAAAAAAATAAGGAAAAGTATAACTAATAAAGTAAAGAAAAACTAAAAAAATCTAAAAACTAAAAAAAAAAAAAAAAAAAAAAAAAAAAAAAAAAAAAAAAAAATAAAGAAACACAAACCACAAAGGGAAATAACACAATACAAAAGACTAAAAAAAACAAAGGAGAGAAAAGAAAAAAAAAATTTAAAAAAAACTAAAAATAACTAGTCAGAGAAAAACAAAAACAAACTAGCTAAAAGGTAAGTAAAAAAAAAAAAAAAAAAAAGGACAAACAAAAGGGAAAACTAAAAAATAAGAGAGAGAAGATAATTAAATAAAAAAAAAAAGGACACGGCTAAAAGTTAAGCAAACTATCAAAAAAAAAAAAATCTAAAAAAACAAAAAAAAAAAAGGCCTAAAAAAAAAAATAAAACTAAAACTAACTACCCTTACCCTACTAAAAAACTAAAAAAAAAAAAAAAAAAAAAATTAATAACTAATACTAAAAAAAAAAAATGAAAAAAACTAAATAAAAAAAAAAAAACTAAAAAAAAAAAAAAAATTTATGGAGGATTTGGCCAAATAACAGTATATGATGGCAGTATATCTCAAAAACGTTATGGATGGTTGAGACCAAAACAACACTTAGCTGGATATTCAAAAAGTTTTGATGGTTTGGCAAAAACAATATAAGGCATGAATCTCTCAAAAAGTTATGGATGGAGGACAAAACAATATATAGCATGATATCTCAAAAAGTTATGGATGGATTTGGACAAAAACTATTTATAGCATGAATCTTCAAAAATTATGGGACTGGATTGGAACGCTCAAAAGAGACAGAGGCATGATATTCATAAAGTTATGGATGGTATTTTTAGCACAATGACATATACAACTGAGCAGATATCTCGAAAAGTTAGTGGATTGGATGCTGGGAGAAAAACAAATCCATATATGCTGATATTCAAACGTTAGTGGAGGATTTGGACAAAACTAATACATAGCATGATCTCATAAAGTTATGGGATGGATTTGGACAAAAACATACAGACAATATATTCATAAAGTTATGGATAGGTTTGGACAAAAACAATTATAAGCAGATACACAAAAGTTATGGATGGATTTGGCCAAATTTGGTGGACAGGTTGGGTGTTAAACACGGACGAATTGATTATTTTGAGGAACATCTGGGAACGCAGATACGAGAATTTTTTTTTTAATTTCAGAAGTTGATTCTTCACCATTTGAGGTTGGGAAAAACAATATATAATATCAATATCTCAAAAGGTAAGCAGATCTGGTTTGGACGAAATATGGTGGACAGATGGGTTGCATACAGTACGAAAATTGATTCCCTTGCTTGGTGAGGGCCAGGATCAACAGATGGCTAAGTCATCTGCACAGGCCAGTTTCATACCCGAAGTGTATGGAAGTCAGCTGTATATGAGGTTGGAAAAGTGCTGGAGCAAGACGGACCCGGGGGATCCATTCTTAATGTCTACGGCTGGCCTGGTAGTTCAATACTCCCAGCACCCCACAACATAGCAGATGGAGTGATCATCCTTGATGAGACCTGTACATTAATCATCTCAAGAGCATTATATCGCTTAAGTAGCATGGCTAACGTGTGCTATACCATGTTATATGCAGATGAGCGATCAATATGAGTGCACTCCTCTACTTTGTGGCCTCAAAATCATCCTAATATGTTCTGTGACAGCCAGGCAGCTGATCATGCTCCTGAAAGCCTGCTGCTCATGCTGGAGAACTTGAGAGTCAGTGGCGCTCAATCTGGTCAGATGCTATGGCCTTTTCAAACACTGAAAGGGAAATAACGAGGAGGGAAATTTGGTGTTAGCTCTTTGGGAGTCGTTTTTTGGCTTGTTTGACTTGGGATTAGCTACACTGGTAGCTCCTCTTCAGAGCAGTGGGACTCGAGCTATTGCTAGGCAAGTGTGACAATGAAGGTCTCACCAGTCGAGAAGTAAGAGAACCTGCACTGATGAGCTGTTGAGCATGAATGTTGCGGGCCTGGGGTCTGACCACACTGAGTTTATCATTACAGTCTTAAGTTCAGATGGTGAAACTTCTTGGTGAGAGCCAGGATCACCAGAATGGTGAGTGCTAAATCTCCTGAGTTTGGACTTTGACATTGCGGAAGCAAGCTTATTGGCTGCAGATATTCTCCTTGTTTAGCGAGTGTACAGGCAATTAATCCAGAGTAACAGGGGAGGGTCGTTGTTCTGCTGTCTCTACAGTTTATGGCGATTGATCACTGTCCAAGTTTGTGGCTTGAGTGGGTAAAATTGATACTTTCTAACAGCTTTTCTCACCATCGTGACTTGCGAACGCTATCCAACGGGGATTTAACTGTCTGCTGCAAAGAGAGGCTTCGCTCTCATTAAGGTGCATGGGTTTAAGCTTTCACATCGGGATCCACACCTGGTATTTGTTGTGTGCAGCCATGAGGACATGAAGGACTGAGCAGGCCCACAACTGATGCATCCAAATAAATAAATATATGTCTCTCGAGTATGAGGGAGTCGTGGGAGAAGTGTTTGCATTGGTATCTTCAATTTCCTGTAGTCATGCCCAGTCCACCTTGTGGAAATTCCATCTCTTAGCTAGAATGGAGGTGTTGCGCGCACATAATGGGCTCCCTAACGAGGACAGGTCTGTGATGAGAGTGAAAAGTGATGTACACCAACCAGGCTTGTCTGTGTTGCAAAGCTGTCGCCCTGCACAAGACAGATCAGGGTTGTAGTGGTGTTCCAGCAGCTTGAGTGGAAATTTCTGTTCACGACGCATCAAAAGGTTCACTTCTAGTTCTGGCAAGGCAGTTTGTCCTGAACACTTGCCTTTGCCTCATGGAAAGCAAACTCAACTGAGGGTTAACTCTCAGTCCCTCCATAAGCATTCGAACAAGTGTGTACCTACCCTCAGGAGAACAGAAAAGAACATCTTTCTCAGCTAGTCTGACTCTCAAATCCTCTCGTCCGTCCTCCCAAATCCTGGTGGCATCTAATTAAATCTTCTCTGTGTATTTCCCCTCCAATTCCCCTCTTACCTCAATGGCTTTCACTGCTGAACCCGCGACATGAAGGCGAATGCCTAAATTCGGTGTTGCATTGAATCTTGTGTTCCAAGAACCCATTTGCTTTCTGTTAAGGTGAGCAGTTTGGGCACTAACTGTCCCTGGGACCTCTGTGTCCTTTCTCCTGACAAGGTGGAGAAATTCGCTGTCAACTCGACATCAGATTCTGCCACTGGTCCAGACGCATCGAGCGACTGGTCTATAAAACCTGCTCTTATGACTCTGCTCTTGCTCACCCCTCCTCTCTGTTCTATTCAAACCTCATTTTGCTCAAGGTCTTCGCCATCTCTTGGAAATCAGCCAAACACGTAGCTGCCCTGCATATAAAAAGGGCAAAAACAGATCCCTGCACTACAAAGACCAATCATCCTTCTCCCAATCATGAGGAAGGTTATGCGCATCGCTCAGCATCAAATCCTTCCTTCTCCAATGGCTGATGTCTGATCATTAATTGGGTTCAGACCAGGTCACTCCCACTGGACATGCTTGCTTCTGCTCTCTCACAACAATGGTATGGAGGTCCTTCAAGTGCTGGACATTATCAGGCATAACCCTAGTACATATCGCTGTGCTTTGACAGCCGGCACCTGCCCTGTTAACGCAAACTCTCTGCTATGGATCCAAGGCATCGCACCATGGCTCGCAGAGCTTTCCTCTCCTGGCGCAGTGCAAACGTGTGGCCCTCATGGAGCTTGCTTGTCATCCCCTCTTCTGTCCAGGCTGGTTCCTCAAGCGTAGCCCGTTCTAGGCCCGTCTCTTTTCTGTTTTCATCAATGATCTCTCCGACTCTCTGGAAAATCCTCTTCTCTTTGCTGATGACTCCACTCGTGCCGTACCATCTTGTCATCGGACTCAGACCGGAGCGCAGCTTCTCTCGCTTACTGCAGATCTGGGTAAAATCCAACTGGTCAACAACGTGGAAACGCTTTCATATCCCGGAAACTCTCAAACTCACTATGTCTCCGTGAAAGGACCGGATTTGGAGACCCCCCCCCCCCCACCCCACCCCATCTACTTTCTCAACAATCCTCTGGAGAAGTCTTTCTTCAACTTCGGTCTCATCTATCTGCCATGACGCTTTCCTGGGAAAGCCACATTTGTCAAATCTGGGCTCTCAAAGCCATTAGCTCGCCGACTGGGAATCTCAACGCACACAGTCACTCGGCCCCTAGCAAACTGACCATACAAAGCGCACATAGCTGATGGAAGTATGCTCGTCCCTGCATGGGCTGGTGCGCCCTGCCTCCCACTTTGCAGTTCTCACGCTGCTGAAATCAGAGGCATTTAGGATCATGGCATCAGCCAATGAGGCTTGAGTTTTGGGGCTCTCACTCTTCACCGCAGCAGTTGGTGGTCTTTCTGTCTCTACGCTCCTCTTCCGGCCCTCTGCCCCCCTGCTCTTTCTGCGATTTGTCCCACCGATATTTCTGCAGGGTGTCAGTCGCCAAGCAACCGCCCGTACTAGTAAAAACTCAACCAAAATATACGAATCACGCTCATTTCCACTCCTTTCATTTCTCTTTTTTCCCCACCTTTGGAATAATACTCCTCACTCTATTCAATCCCTTCTTCCTCCAGGCCTTCAAAAACGCCTGTTCACCGCACCACCTCTTTGCTCCCCATCAATCCTCGATTTTTCTACCTTTCCGTAATCCCCAAACCACTACCTTCAAATTCGCTGCTTTCCCCTTTCTGAAGTCAGTAAATGTCCATGTTGTAAGTACCCCTGTTTCCCCGCTCATCCCCTCTCCTTCCAACGATCTCCCTAATGTCCTGTTCACACTATTTTGTCCTTTCCCACTCCCTCCTCTTGTTCTCATGCCCCTTGCTGTGCGTTTGTTGTTGCTCTCATTCAAGCCCGACAGAGTATACAAGAAATCAAGAAAAACAGAGAGAAGAAGTTGAGATAACATTGGGATCCCAGTTACAAGTACCTCCTGTTCTGTTAGTGTTTTGTGTTCCTTCCAGTCCTCTGAACCCGAATGCCTTACATACTTAAAAAATGTTTTGCTGTATTGTTTAATATTTTTAGCTGTCTTTTTCATATGCCTGTACTTTCTCCATTCTTTTTTCTTTTTTTTCCCATTCTTCAATATCTCAAAACTGACTCTTCATTGAATATAACACACTTGTCCTTCTTCTTTAATTTAAAAGCCAGTGCAATACTTTTAAAATGCTTCCTTTCCTTTGTCCTGTCAAGGATACAGCCACATGTTCTTCTTCCAAACGTCCTTTTAAGATATACCGGGTGGGGCATACTTGACCTATATATGGCAATATAGCAATTGGCATTTTGTTATAGGAAACCACCAAATTTGGCACACTAGTAGCCTATTCAGTTATTAGATTTGATATTGGGGCGCATACTCAAGCAGCCGCCTGATGGGCTGTGGGCAAGCCATTTTCCCCTGCCTCAAAAAATTTTGAGGATGGCCCAATATCCATCTGTTCATAATGTAAATTAGGTCTAACTATGTCAAAATTTGGTGCTTATCTCACAAATGCACATTGTTATCGCTAAGTGCCCCACTATTATTATTAGTTCTATTATTATTCTTCACAAAGATATTTTTCAAAAAAAGTCACAACAGTTGTACCTCCTCCATACTCGGGACGACTCATCTAATCTCGGCTCAGACACATGGACGAACCTTTTAAGCACTATCCAACGTTTTCCTCACATGTGGCGATTTGAAATTATTCACATCAACTTGGCTGGAGTGTTGGTACGCTACTGTCTTCACGAGCCATGGCACTCAGCAAAAGGACTTCTGTGACTCTAATGGACAGCTCATGTGATTTCCAACCTGGACTTCTCCCCATGGAAAATACTACCTTCTGGACTTGGTGATGACTAACTTTCCCACCAATATCTCATGCTCTTCTCTCCAAGGTTTCATTTCTGATCATGTGCTTCGTGACAGTCACCATCTCCTCTCTGGCAATATCTCGATAGGAGCTGCCTCAACATCAAGGCAAGTCTGGCGAATTTCACTCTGGCAGAATTGTCAGGGATTCAAGCTAGCCACGTCACTTTGAAAAGGACTGGGGGTCACCAGATGTACTCGCTCCTGATATTACATTCAGCCCTGGGATCTTCACTGAAACTGTTCTTCTTTTAATGCACAGATTCATCCCCATCTCATCTCAATTATCCTGCCCTTTTTCCCCCCCCTATGGTGCACCAAATTATATGGTGAGCGACGTTGTTCTGAAACGACTTGCCTTCTCTCTGGAAAGCAACCCGATTGAAGCAATCTCACTCATTCCATAGTCGCAAAAGTGTGTCCACTCTCTGACAGCCAGAAAACAATATCTGTCGCAATGTAAGATTTGAAACTTTCAAACTTGTGTTCCCCTCTACAACTTGGCGGTGCCTTGTTTAAGTTCTGTCACGGAGATGCTCTCCTCGCATTCATTTACTCTTCAAAATGGCACCACAACCGACTCCGGCTCATGACAAGGCGAATACCTCAATTCTGTTTGCTTCCAACTTCTGTTCAAAGACCCTCCTCATTGGACCACTCTCTTGTCGCATTCATGCTCTGGACCTGAGATGTCGCAACTCAACTCTGATGTCTACAAATGGACCAACAGAATCACAGCTCGCCTGTCTAAACAGCTGCTCTGCTGCCTGCCATCCCTCGTTCTTGCCATTCTTCACCCTGTTATTTACCAAAATAATCTTCCATCTTGCTTGGAATCAGCCAAATCACAGCATTACATAAAAAGGTGCACCAAAATCAAAACCTCACCTACAGATCAATTAGCTTATTCCCATCAACTCAGTTAAAATGGAATCCATCATCGCAGTTCAACGAAATCCTTCCTTTTCCAAAAAACTGCATCTTAGATCACCAATTTTGGAATAAGACCTGTTCACTTCTGCCTTACATGATCTTTCCTACTCTCCACAAAATGAATGATCCCTCAATGGTCAGATATGAGATCAGGCGCATCTCTCGAGACATATTTGTGAGCTTCTCAATACATGTCGTGGCATCGGCAATGTTGCTTTCTAAACTCTCTGAATTTGGCATCAAGGCCACCAACACAATGGCTTACTGACATGCTCTGTACTCTCATGACCCAACCTGAGCACTCAATGGGAATTCTTATAATCCCTCTTCCTGTTTGTAGGCTGGAGTGCCCCACGCAGTGGTTCGGGCCAGTCCATTTATCTAATCTTCACTCATCGATCTCTCTGACTTTCTGAAAACTCCTTTATATTGGCTGATGATGAAGTCGACCCTCTGCGATGACATCCTCGATCCTGTCAAAATTAGGGCAAGCAGCAACCATCTTCCTGTCTCAGATCTTGACAAAATCAAGCTGGTGGTCAAATACGTGGAACATGGCTTTTCATTCCAAACCTCCTACTACTCTCTCCAACGAGATTCCCAGTCATCAACTCCTGGTCCCACTATAGTCATGATCCTTCGCACAAACACAATTTCATAATTGGCCTCCAAGAGAAGCAGCCGGTCACTGGCTCGATCGCTGCATCATATAAAGTCCTTCTTGCACATCTGGATCTATTCCAACAAAAGGTCTGCATACATCAATTGCCATGGAGTAACTGCACTCCTCTCTGGGGCTGGTGCTCCTGTCTCACACCTTGCTCAGCTTGGACGGCAGAAAAACCAAGGCTTCCAAGATTGCTGGAATCTCCCACGAGAAGCTAAGTCCATAGGCCCATTCACTTTTCTCTCATATCACTTTCTTGCATCACCATCGTCGTTAGAGGCTCGGCTCTCTGTCTGCTACTGCCTCCTTTCCTGTCACCCTCTGCTCTTCCGTGCTCTGGTAACCCAACACCCTCAGGTTTCTGGCAGTAACAGTGTTAACTGTCGAACACTTCTGGGAAGATTCCCAAAATCAAGATTCCATGCTCACCTGACACTCATTGTGGCTCTTTTTTCCTGCAGTGGAACCAACTTCCGACATTCTCTCTCATCTCATTTTTCCTCCAAGTATCAACGACAGCTGTTTACAATGTAAGTCATGTCTATCCCAACAACCATGATCTTTCTACCCCAGTTAATTCCCCACCGTCGCATCCCTGCAGCTCCACCTTCCAGATTTTTCACGTTTTTTCCTTCCTGGAGTTTCCTCGAATCCTTCTCTTGTCCTCCCCATGCTCTCGTGCCGACCACCCCCCCCCCATCTCACACCACCTAATATCTGCCAGTCTTCCCTCTATTTATCCTCAACTCCGCTTTGGTGTTTCCGCCCTCTCTCCTGCTGTTCCTTTTGGTCTGTGCATCTCATACGTTCAGTGCTTCCAGCCTTCCACAAAGCCTCAACATCTGGATAAAAAAACAACAGATTATTTCAGTTCAGTTCAGTTTCCCCCCTGTAATTATCACTTCGCAAGCGCTTCCGCTGATTGTGTGACGTTTACAAAATGAGCATGCAAGCAATATATATATATAATATATATAATATATATACTATATAATATATTAATATATAATATATTACTATATATTATATATAAATATCATATATATTATCAAGGAGACTAGGCGTAAGTCTCACCATCTGGACCGAGAAAAAACAGTGACGACTTGACGTGGAGACTTAAACAGCGTATGCGAACATCTATGACGTGGTGAAGATGAAGTCGCGAGTGGCGGACACGTAGTGTGAGAGGGCGCAACAATCTAAGCCGCTATGCACCAAAAAGGGAACACACAATCACCTCGGTGCATAGGTGGGGTTCTCATTGTGAGTTGGAAGTGATAAGCAAAGATGGATTCATTGAATAGTTTACAAAAGTCAAGATTATAACAACTGTATGAAACTCATATACCATCGACAAATGTGAATGAATTGCTTTGGAATTCATTCATTCTGGAATGAAATGTAAATGAGTTCATATGGAATGAAAACTCATATACATCGACATAATTACATGACATCACAGTCATCGTGGTGATGACTACCATTCAGTACCTATGTGAACGGATGAGGTGATGTACAAAACAAGCCAATATAAAACCAGTCGATCGGACTTCACCACGAAGCTCGATCGATCTTTACTCTTCGCCAGAGACTGCATGGCAGCCTGTCTACATCTCAGATCATGTGGACGCGCGCTGACTGAGCAGAACGCAGCGCGTTATAAATAGCCCTATCATCTGGTGTGTTAAAACCAAGCGCGAGCAATACACGATTCCATAAATCTGCTCTCAGGCAGCGATTCCGGTGTGACGAGTTAGGAAGTGGTATTTACTTGAGTTTCCATTACGCAGGAACGGACTAACATTGACGACTTAGACGAAGTGACGACTAGGTGACGACTAGCAGAGGGATGACCCTATAAAGGATTTAACATTAGATAAATTCGGGAACTTTTTTGACGCTGTCCGACTTAGGCGAAGCTGAAGTTACAACGCATGCCGACTTCGCCTAGTCTCTGTATATATATAAATATATATTGTTGCGGTTTCTGAAACCACGTCCTCTAAGGCAATGGACCCACATACAGTAACCCAGGCAGATATTTCTTAGTCTCATGCAGTCAGAGGAAGAGACGGATTGGGACCATACCTGTGCAGAGCGTTGATGCCGCTTAAAGCAGTCTCCTTGGTATTGCGGCACAATCCTGGACGAGGTCGCCCCTCCGACACAGATACCAGCAAGCTGGCAACTGCATTTTGCGACTCGAAGGATGACAGGCCGAGTTGAACCCACCGGTATCCTGGTATTAATTCAACAGCTGAGCGGGATTTGAACTCAGGACCCTAGGATCCAAAGCCCGCCACCCAAAACCATTAAGCCAACACCTCCAGGCATGGTGCAGTCAGACCTTCCCCTCATGTCTAGTGGGT
>CM068955.1:171889586-171904598 GCA_035128595.1 Eptatretus atami | reverse complement strand
CAGATTCCTTGCGCCACCCTCTGGTCCAGGTAAACTCTTCCAACATTGCTGTTCCAAGAGGTCTCTTTTCGTCCAGGCCCCGAGAGTTCCTCTCCACCCTTCTGGTCCAGAGAAGACTCTTCCACATGCTGGTTCCAAGAGACCTGTTTCACGCCAGGCCCCGAGGTAGCCTGCTCCACCCTCTGGTCCAGAGAAGACTTCCACCATTACTGGTTCCGATCTCTTTTCACGGTCCTAGTTCCAAGGGACTCTGTTTTACATTCCAAGACCCGACAGTTCCCTGCCCACCTCTGGTCCAGAGAAACTCTCCATTGTGGTTCCAAGATACTCTGATTCACGTCCGGTTCCAAGAGGACTCTGTTTTACAATTCCAAGACCCGAGATCCCTCCTCCACCCTCTGGGTCCAGAGAAGACTCTTCCACATGACGTTCCAGAGTACTCTGTTTCACGTTCCGGCCCCGAAGTTACCTCTCACACATCTGCGGTCCAGAGAAGACTTTCCCACATTGCTGTTCAAGAATACTCGTTTCACGTTCCTGGTTCCAAGAGACTGTTTACATTTCCAAGACCCGACAGTCCCTGCTCCACCCTCTGAGTCCAGAGAAGACTTCCACTGCTTGGTTCCAAGAAGTACTCTGTTTCCTTCGGTCCAAAGCGCTGATACATCAGACCGAGTTCCCTCGCATCGCCCTCTCTTACTGCAGTCCATCGAATGAACATGAATACTCGATTACCATCATGTGTGTAATGAGACTACTTCGTGGTTTCCCTAGCAGTTCTAAGACCCAAGAACTATTGACCATCCTCCACCCTCTGAATTGCGTTCTAAGAGATAGACTCCTTTCCGACATTGGTTGGTTTTCACACAATAAGTGACATGCTGTTATACATTTCCAAGACCCATGAGACTTGGACCTTCCTCCATCCGCTTTCCAGGCCCAGCAGAAGGACTACGTTCCACTCAATTGCTGCTGCTGCGAAGTTGTATTCCGCTTACACTCGCGGGCCGGTGTGAGCTTACCTAGCAGTCCACAGACTCTGGTCCAGAGAAGACCTACCACATTGCTGTGTCCTTCCCAGAAGGGACTTCTGTTCTACGTCTCGCTGGTTCCAGAAGACTATCTGTACTTCCGAATTCCTAACTTCTGCAGGGACTCCGATTCCAGGAATTCAAGTTCCAACTGAGCTACATTGTTCGCTACGTCAGGAGTCCCCTCAGACAACAGGTCTTCCTGCTGTCACTGGTGCTGCAATCTCGAGATATCAGACTCTCTCCATCAATACGATCCGAGTCTAGACGAGATCTGTTTACTTCGGGTCATGACGCGATCAGCCACCTATATCTGGTCAAGTTCCTGAAGTAGGACTTGTGTCTCTAGTATCGAGAGTTATGTCGAGAGGACTGACTGGTTTTGTTCTATTACTGGCTAGCGAGGTTGACGTCTAGTCTCATCTGGTAGGCTGACATGCAGGGCTTAACAGCATTTGTTTCAACCTGAAAGCTTCCTCGTCACCCCCCAAAAAGAAAATGGAAAAGACCCTGAATTCGCTCATGCTGTTTAATCAGTATTTCGTACCCACTTCCGTAATCATCCGATTTCGCTGCCCCTCAACTTCCACACCTCTGTTTACGTATTCGTCGGACAATCCTGCCACGCTTCGCTCACGAACCAGATGTCTTGAACTCTCTATCTTTCCTTAGTGTTGTGCGCAGCGAGAAGCAGTGAGAAAATTGTCGTCAGACGCCAGGACTGGCTCAGATGACTGCCGACGTCGCTCGATAGTAGCGACGGTCATGTCAGCGTGCAGATGACAATGGATCGCGATCACGCTGCTCGGACATGATCGTCAAGAGCGACCCGCTAAACACATATTACTGCGTGATAGATTGTATTTAATCACCTTAACACACTCGAACGTGCAACTTGAAATTTCAAACAACAATTTCTCAGCATTTATCTATATCTTCGCTTTTGATGTCCACTGTGATATGAACTCATTCGCAGCAAGTGAGACCTAACCATGTCAATCTCCTTTACCCAGCATCGTCTTTGCTAGGGTCTACGATCACATTGGTGAGTAAATTTTTTTATATTGCATAACTGTCCGGTATGACAGCGGTTGTATAACTCAGCCGTTATTCAATTGCTGAACGATTGCGCCAGTTGAGTTAGATGGATCATATAAAGTATCAGCAAAGTATAGTCACCCTTTGCCTTTCTTCCAAATTAACTCGCAATTTTATCGAAAATCAGTTAAATACAGTAGACTAAAATTATTGAAATTAACACATGAACCAATCCGTTGGAATAAATACTTATACACTCATCCTCATCTAGAGCTAAATGTTATGTGTATCTTTCCGGTTGAGATCAGAAGTACTTACACCTTCGCCATGAAGCATTCCATGAGAACCTTTCAATGAATTCGATCGTATTTCCAAATCCATGCGTATCCTGTTTCGGGATTAGTTACGCCACGTGCGCTTGACATAACTGCTCCCACGTCCTCCCATTTTGAAGAGGTACCTTGTTCGCCACGCTCTAGTTTTCCAGCACATCCGCCCGGGGTTCCACTGGGGAGTTGCATACTGACTCATTGCGCCCACTTCAGAAATCCCCGGGCGGTAATTGACCTTCCGTGAAACCATTCCTGAGTTGATTTGCGGGAGCTCGCTCCGTCATTGTCGCCCATGCTGCCACAAATCCGATCCTTCGTCAGAGACCACATGCTTTCTCACCGTGCGCGATGCATTGTCTCCAATAATCCTCCTTTTTCAGTCCTATTTCATATCCATATGCCACACCAGCGTCGAAGGTACCCAGTACCACGAGCAACACCAGCAACCCCAAAAACGTCACTGAACCACTCCGTGGACACGCACTCCATGAATTGACATTACGGAAACAGTGCTCTATTCTGTTAAAGGACTATATGTCTTGCTTTCTGTAAACATAGAATGAGTGTCTTACATAAAATGCTCCATATGTCACTCTGACTTTGTCTCCAGATGGTAGTCTTGCCTCTAGTCAGGGGTTTTGGGTAAACTTCCAGTCGGCTTATGCCTCTTTTGTCTGTACCTCTGCCTCTCTCTGCTCATCCTCTCTACTTCACGCTCTTCTCTTAGATCTCTCCTATCTCTTCGTACTGTACTTTCTACTCAGTCGCTTCTGCTTACTACATTCGTTTCTCCTCTGTTGCACAACGTGGCGTCTAACCAAATATCACGACAGGAATTCGATAATAGCGAAAGAATTGATAAACTGGGACGATGTGTATCGGATGCGGTGCGGTAGTCGTCTTCTCGTCCTCTCTGCGTCTCCAATCACACGCTCGTGCTACGTCCTTACCCGTCGCTATACATCTCTCCCATGCTTCTTCGTCGTCGTGATGCACTCATCTGCTCATCAGCATCCATCAATCCCCTATGCATTTCCATCACGGACATCGAGCGACACCCCACTTCCCTCAGCTACCCTCATGTCATCATCTCTCCAGTCTTCTCACGAATGAAGGACCTTCTCAGCATCTCATTCTGTCTTCCTCTCTCCGCGTATCGTCTCGTATCACCATTGGTCCCATGTCAAGTCACCTAGCTACTGACCAGCTCGTCCGTCGGTAACGTATGCTCACGTCCACCAGTGTTCCATCTCAAGGTACGTATTCATTTCATTCTCAAGACGTGTCATCAATCCATGTCACTCACTACTTCTTCTCATCGTCTCTACTAGCCTACATCTCTTGCGTCATACCTTGTCGTCACTGATAGCTTTCACTCTCTCTCTCGTCGTTCATGCATCTCAAATGCCTCTCTACATCTCAACCTCTCTCTTCTACTCTACATCTACGTAGCGACTCCATACTCTCTACATCTTCACTTTCATATCTCTCTACATCCATCTCTCTCTCTGCTGGCTCTCATCTCCCGATCTACTCTCTCCTCTCCTACTCTCTCTCTTCTCGGCCTCCTGGGCATTCTCCGCCGATTATGCTGTAACCCCAAGGCTAAAGTTACTGACCTGATTACAGCAAGAACGCTAATCTGAGATTGCGTACTAGTCGATCTTCTCTGCACTCGTCATGTAAGTTTCTCTTGGCCATTCCAGGAGTTTGGCATCCATGCCTTCAAACCTTGCCTCTCAATACCACCGCTCCCAATGGAAATGATCTTGTGTTGACGATGCACACTAACGGAACATGCGAAGGCATCTATGTGCAGACTTCCTCTACGATTCCTGAAGATTTCTTATCGTCCGAAACAATCTTGTGCTGCACTCCACCGACCCTATTCTTGGTGTATCTGTTTTATCTCCCATGCAATAGCCTGGAACCACCCGTTACACAAAACCGTTAGAATGACTCCTATTATATACTACTCAATATATCTGTGGTGATAGACAGTCTTCCTATATAAGGACTGCAGCTCACCCAGGTGTTCACTTCCAAAGTAAAGGAGATAACCTCCTTTGAAAATCTCAGATTCACAACTTCTAAAAAGTGCCAATAAAGACTGCCGCCATTTTAGATTTCGAGTAGAATAAGCGAAGAATGTTTTAAATTAAACATAATAATGGATACATGATCCTGTGCAAGCCACACTTGATCTTATTCTCTCCTCAGTTCTGTCATAAACCCCCGGCCGACTTGTGTATATTAGCTCAAGCTGCTCGGTTAACTGGTAGTTAGTACGTGTGTGCCACTATTGAAGTGCTGTCAGTCATGCATCTATGGTCTATTTCCCTTGACAATTGCAGATCGCGATGGAATCACATACTTCGCATTCTCACATATAAAAGAGGTTCAGTGCACTCTAGGACTGCCTGTAAGATCGGACACGTAGATGGATTTCCTGAACCTCTCCTCCAGTAGCATTAGTTGTGAGCTGTCCTCGTACCGTCCACCACTTACAAGCTCCCTCTGTTTATGTGAAATCATGCACATGCGTGACTCTTAGTGCCATTGAAAGCACAAGATGTCATCGTCACTTATCTTGATCTCCCGTGACTTGTCCCACCGTACACCATTGGATCACGATGTACCCTCTACTCAGATAGCACCGGTGTCATACCCCCACTATGCATCACGCGAGTCTTCCGATCCCATTATCGCATCACGTATTAAGGGTTTTGAACAGATTCTTGTAATGTTGGAAGTCCCACACTACCCTGTATCAACCTTCCCATGCGATGTGGGAACATTCACCTCAGCAGGTAGACCAACCCATCAGATCAAGGAAGGTCTTGTTCCAGTCTGTTCACTTGCCTGTACATATGCAACAGCCTCGGCTTTGTAAATCATCCTCACTGCTATGGTTAACCCTAAGCGCAGTTGGAGCGTTCATACACATTTTTCCTCCGAAATCGGGATGAGGCTGGTAGAATTAGATCGCCGCCCAAGGATAGTATGTATGCACAACAGTGCCGCCACTGAGTCTGGCACTAAGTGGTCCTGTACGTTACCTATCTTGAGTAGACTCTCCAACAACTTAGAAGTTACTCCTGTCCATTGCACTACTGTTGAGCATTAACAATGTACAAAGTCCACCACATCACTTAAAACAACCGACTTTATTCTCTTTATTCGGACACCATGAAGATGGAGAAGTGATCCAGAGCAAGGATCATTCAGGTGGTTAAGCCATTTGATCATTCGCTGGTGAGCACGTGATTGGTACAGGATAACCAACTGAGAATTAGGTTAACACTCATCACTCAGGCAACATGGATGCTCTTCAGTGGTAACACCATTTGAGCCGATCATCTAGGACTCAAACTATTTCATCATCGGTAGACGACCGATCATTCAGCTACGCACGAATCTCAGGCTAAGACTGAGCATCTAGGGTAACACGGACAGATTCAGCCGTACCACTTCCTCACTCAGCGCTAACCATACATCACTCAGTAGAACACTCCTATCGTCAGTAACGCTTGCATCATTCAATAAACTGCATATCAGGGTAACACTTGCATCATTCTAGGGAAAGCACTTGCATCATTCAGGGTAACACTTGCATCAGTTCAGCTGTACACTATCCTCTAATAGGAAACCAGCTATGATCATTCAGTGTAGAACTCGCATCATCGACTAACCTTTGCACTCAGTCAGTAACACTATGATCCTTCAGCCGTAACATCTTGCATTAATGGATATACATTGATAGTTAAAAATATGGCCCCAACTATTTTACTTGATCAGCATGGTGGCGGATGTTTGCGCTCCTCCGAAGTACTCACTTCTGTTTTTCTCTATTGTTGCCTATTGGCTACCGGTTGAAACCTGTCAACTGCGATCTCAGTTTAATTATCATTCACTGCTCGACCGAAATTTGAAATCATGAGCTCTGCTGCGTGTGAGCACAGCGGGAAGTCATTGGTTCAGTTGCCGTTGTCGACAAGCTCAGTTGATGAACGAGAACAACTTTACTTCATTTGAATGTATGTATTTTGACACGAACGACATGAATGGCAAAACGATGTAGTTTAACCATACTATGTCTCCCAAATTCGTCCCCAATCACACACGTCAGAGAGGTGCCGATCCATTTCTTTACTCTCACATTGTATATGCGTATATCCAATAAGTATTGTCATCACGCACCGTCGCGTCTGTGTCTACCCGATCGACGTATCATCACGGACGCCAAATACGTTTCGGCGCGCTCGCATCGTGCTGAAATCTGGATCTAGCACACTCGTCCTTCCGAGTGATCATCATGAATCCGGGACGCCTCCTCTGGCATGATGTACTTAGAGATCGTCGCGAAAAATGCGTCACGTATCTGCTCCTAACCATCTGCACATCATAATCAAGTGCAGAATCCTTCGAAATAATGCTTCAAGTAAGCATATGACCGCTCCACCTACATATCGCAAATTCATGTCTGCTGTATTTCAGCGTTGCCGAAACAATAAAAGCGTACTGTATACTTGAAATGAAAAATCTTGCTAATTATTGTATTAAAGCACCTATTATATATAGAGAAGGAATAAAATGTCGATACACGTACAGGGGGCCGCAAGAATGATGGCATACGAAGAACTTGATTCAGCGTTACGGCGCGAAATATGCAGATGTAGGCGTAATGTACGCTTTCTGCTGCCGAAAATGCTATGGTGTGTCGAAATGAGACTTCGGCATTAAATGAAAAAAAATTAAATGCGAAATGCGAACGGGAGGCCGGAAATGAACCCACATCTTTTGAACGTTATAAATAAAAATTACGCTACCGTAAAAATCAATAAGCCCTCAATTTTCAAAAAACACAAAAAGAATTTGATTAAATTTATCAAAATAAATACCCAGTAGAATTATAATTCCAACCATCATAAAGAATCCCACAAACTTTCAGAAAATCAGCCATAATAAAATTTAAAAGGCAAAGAAACAATCCAAGATGCTCCATCACACATGGAGATTACCTTTCTTTATGGTGTGGTTGTAATTGCTGTTGGTAGAATGCCTGAATGCACAGAATGATTTCGTAAACCCACCAGGTATTTGAAGTCACAGCTGGCATTTTAAAATTTTGAATACATAAAATTGATTAGAAAGTCAATTGTGTCAGGAAAAAAAAATTGTTAGAAGTTAAATGCAGTCCCAAATGTTGCCCCTGCCGCTCCAATATGGCTGCCAAACTATATGAAAAGGCGAATTCAATAAATAACGTGTTGATATGAAATGTCCGTTAAAGTAAAATAGATATAATAAGTAAGGTATTGAGTGAGTGTTAAATAAAATGAAAATTGTAGAGGATATAAGATAAAAAGATAATAAAGCTAATTATATCGGTGCTTTTAGTAGTGTTTGGAAGCGTAGATTGATACTTGGCCCAATAGGATGAAAAGGTAAAAGAACCAGCCAAGTTAAAGAAGAGGGTACCCCAGCCGAGATATAAATTAGTAAAGGCCAAAGAAATTTTGCGAGGTGGCCTGATTAACAAAGACACTCAACATGACATGAAGATGGACCCTCCCGCCCAAAGTTCATTGAATGCATGATTAGCAAAACAGGATGACACTGATGAATGCCAGAAGAACATCAAAGTTGTTATGGAATTGGTGGATATTCAATTACAAGGAATAACTTTCTCATAAAGCAATTGTGACCTTTTATCATGGTCATAATATTGAAACTATACAAACTGTGATGCAGGAATATACGATATTGTAATGCCAAAAGGGCTAAGTCTGCCTCGAAGGCAAGATAATCTAAAGCCAGAAATGCCTAGAATAGTTCCATCGTACATTAACGAATGAGAAACGAGAAGATGCCGTATATTACTGACGGAATGTGATAGTGGGCGGGAAATGTACCGGAGTAACCGCGATTTTTTTGTCGACAGTAAAAACAAGTGATGAAGGGGAACAGATGCGACTCTGGTTATTTCCTATAACAGCTATCTAGTTTTACCGTTCGAAGCCAATAAATTCCAAATAGTTATCACATATAATAGGACACTGTTTAGATGTTCTACAAATTCCAAAAGAATGAGCTGAATTCAGGGCACTAGCCCTTTCTGCCCAAGCTGGGTAATTTTTTGATTTCCGTCAATTTTGTTTGACCCCACTATCTATTCATAGCATAAACGAAGAATATCTAGTCTTAAGCCATAACCTTGCAACCAGGGATTACTTAAGAAGGCATCTTATCTCGACGGGAAACAGGGCCCCCACTAACACTATACCTATTTAATGGATACCAATGGCCCCACCAATTGCCCTGTTCCCACATTGCAGCGCATGCTTGAGGAAGGAGGATGGCGACCTCATCCGAACCGGTTGACGTAGCAATAAGTAGACCACAAAGCTACAGGCTAATGAAAATTAGGACATTTTCAAACCCGGGCCAATTGTACAGGCGCCCACGTGACCCAGTCCGCCTGTTAAAAAAAATCTTACTTTCCCTTATGTCCTCTCATTAGCTACACGCCCCAAGTCCTATACGCAAAATATGACCATATCCAATTTTCATGCTTTTTGGGTAGAAACTTTGTTACGATGTCATAGCACCCAGATTCAACATCGGGACAAATGAGATGTCGGTTAGACCTACGTTTGAGGGTCAAGAAAATGATTAAGACATATTTGAATCATTTTATATAATGGTTTACATGGTTACCGATGTTTATAATAAAATGTTAAGGAAGTTAAGAGATCAAATGTGGAGCAGAATTCAAGGACGAAAAAGGGTAATTGCAGTCGTAATCATAAAAACATGCTAAAAAAGTTCTATCATGCTGCTACCGAAGTAACCCAAAATTTCCGTCAGGGCACTAAAACAGTGCATTCTTATTCCGAGATGGGGCCTAACATCTTTAGGCAAATCACACTGAAAAAAAAATAGTACCTCCCTGCACAAGAACATGTCGTCGCAGAAAAGGCAGGCTGAAGCCATTCAATCTGTTATATCCCAGAGGACACCTTGCACACCGTTGATGCATTTACCAGTGTGCATCCGTAATCGGGCTGAAATGGGTCAGCATAGTGACAGAGCAGAACAGATTGATGCAGCGTTCGTAAGTACTTAGCATTGTTCCTGAACCATGCACAAAGCTAACATCACGACGGCAAACTTAGTTCCTGGAACCTCGAGGCCTAGCATGACCTTTTAAGAACAGTCATGGGTTAGACACAAAACAACCCAGTAGCCATGATTCCCCAAGATTTTGAATCTCCATACGCCTCCATTCAGACAGACGAAGGGCGCCAAAGCCGAGGAGCTCAGGTGTGCGGCAGTGGGGAAATTTACTTCAAGCAACTGGAATCCCAGATCAACTTCATACGATAAGACCAATGTACTCTCAGATCATTAGAAGAAAAACTGGAGCCCAAGACACAATCACTTGTTGCGAACCACCCGAGGCCAGGTGGAGAACATGTCATGGGTTATCCCCAACCAGATCCTTGACCGAAGAAACAAAGAAATGCCGTGTCCATCCAACAGACTCTGTTGTGTGCACATGATTATTCTGCAGACAAGGTTTCTGAAAGATTGGGATGGTTTCCTCTGTGAGTTACCAGTGAAGGACTGACAAATTGCCACAATTCCATATCAAGCCAAGAGACCCAGAACCACAACAGTTCATGTGCCTCATTCCAAAGCAGCGACCGTCCAACAAAATCCAGATATCGATTTTGGTGTAAAGATTCGCGATGCTTTTGAGAGGTGGGGTCCCACACCACGAATCCACAAATGCGATGATATGCTTACGCAAGGAGGCATCGGCCCACCGGTGCGGAACCAACAGCTGCTTGAGCCTCTTGAGTTTTTGCTGAAAGATACTGCGGATCAATGGATAAGTGATGGAAAAAAATGGCAAGTATATACGCCGTTTCCACGGAGTTATACTGACAAGATGCAAGCTCCTCAGGCCATTGTTTGGCATCAATCGAATAGAAGGATATGTTGCGTTAGATGAATAAGCTCGAGATATATTTAAAGATGTAGAAAAGAGCATCAGTTTTTGCTCGAGATTACTGCCATGCTGCTCCGATTTGATTGTATGACAGAGAAGAGATTCATTTCCCCAAATCAAGGTGTGGTCAATCACTTGAAGAAAATCGCCCGTCAATGTTTTATCCAACAGGAATGATAGTGGGAATGAATTTATTCCGTGCCTCAATGTTATTGGGCACCAATGGGTATATCGACTGGTCCACAAACATGCCTCTTTGGGGTGAGCTCCCATATGATGTTGAGTGTGAGTGCGTCCTCAACCAGCTTCCAAACGACTTCCGAACCATACCGGAGTAAACTACGTATTGTGCTGTCGTGTGCTGTGCCAACACCTGTTCGTAACTTCAGGCAGATTCCCCTGCTGTCTGTTTCCTTCCTTGAAAGCATACTGAGGGGTGTCGAGATGTTCCCAAGTACCACCCGATACTATGGTCGTATTTAATGAGTTGGTCCTGAATCGTCCATGTAGCAACATTTTGCTATCTTGAAGCCATACAGACCATATGAGCAAGGACCAACAGGTTTTGGTGAAAGCAGTCACATTTTTTGCCCCCACTGTACGGCACGTAGTAGATCCCAAAAAGTTCGTGGTGGCCAACAAGCTTGGTTCCCGAACTCTTGCACGAGGACATGTTCTTCATTTGATTCCCGAAGTGCTATAATAACAATCTTTCGTAACGGCGTCTGACCCATGTTCAACTGCTTAATAGTGCAACTAGACGATCTGAAGTCCTCGAAACAGTTAGCAACCATAAGTGATAAAGCCCTCCGTTACAACGTGGTGACCCATGCAATCCGCATAGTGAGCATCGTCTTCACTGCCATAGAACCCTTTGGCCTGGAGTTTCCATCATGTCTCCACGGACTTTCAAGAGCTACAGAAACAATGTGAAAGGAAGATGTCATCCTGGGGCCTCCTCGCATAATTCTAAGGTACATTAGGATCACTAAACCCTCCTTCGCAATCTCACTCTCCTCTGTGTCTGGCTGGAACTTTCAACCCTGCAAAAACTTCTGTTCGGCTGGACATCGTGAAACGGGTTATCTGTAGTGACGAGGCTTATCACAATTTATCGGTATTCAGTATCCATGGAGGCATGTATGCATTACTAGGATTGTCAAGAGTTGAAAGAAATTGAAAAGACATGTCTTCTCTCGAAAGCAGTGTGGACTCTACATTTCGTTGAACTTGTTCGGTCTTCTGCTGTCTTCATCTGGTGGTCGCGACGGTGGATCAATTGACGTGGAATGCATTTGGGATTGAATCAGGATCAGAGTTTCCTTTCTATTCCAATCAACCGAACTGGCCCCTAAAAACAAGGAACGTGCCTTCCTATAACCCTTCCCATGACATCATCCAGAAGAAGCCAACATGTCCGGTTTACTGTCCAGCCATGATGTAGTGGAGATCTTACTTCCGGCCATGAAAGCAACCATACCTCCCCCATCCATATCTTCCAATCTTCCCTAATGTTATTCCTAAGCCTCTTTTCTCAGTTATGTCTGTATCTCTGCCTGATTGGTTTAGTGTAGCTGTCTTATAGTATCTCCTTTCCATCGAGAGTGCGGAACCTAAGAACAAAGCCCTAGAATTATACAATCATTTCTTTGTTCGAATATTCAGCCATACAGTGCAAATAATCTACGTTAAGGGTCGTCTCAATCATCGTGTACACACATTCCAGAACTCGGAAAGTACAGGCACAACCCCTATGTAGTACAAGAGAATGCCCTAGATGCCAGATTGAACTATGGACGCTCCCCGACCTTCCACCAGGAATGTCCTTTGTGCGTGCCCTTTTAGGTATTGACGGAGATCAGTCGTGCCTTCTTATTTTGCAGGTTTGACAGGAAGGAATGCAAAGGGGGCTCCATTGACTGGCTGCACATGCGTTTTGTGCCCAATGATCACCTGGTACCACCTGGAACATCTGAACCTGCAACGGTGCCCCCTGCCTTGGCCCTCCTCCTGAGTTAACTCTGTCTGAGTCCTCTGAAGACGTGGCCCTCCTATTACTCTTGTCCGTGAATGGGCATCACATTCTGTGACACAGCAGAGCGCATTGTGATGCAGGATATCATCTAGTATGGCGATGGACCACACAATGATCCATTCTTCAAGGGCTTCACGATTCAATTAATCTATATTTTTGGGGGACCGTCTCCAACCTTAGAGTTCCCGTTGCTTCTTTCTTGCTGCTGACAGGCTGCATTCCTCGGCACAGCAGGCCCGCCGGACTCACCAGACAACTGGGTGTTGTGAGTCCATGCTCAACGACGACCTCCGTAGTTGGTTCATACAAGGAATACTATACATTTCCCCTATTTTATAAGCGGGCTTTATGCATTTGCAAAAATGCAACAGGCATTGCTAGACTCTACATCAAGCGAGTAGCTACTTTAGTGAGGAATATAAAAGAACACCCATTCCGTAAATAAGCACTGAGCGCTTTATCACGTTAGGCTCACATGACTTCATAGTACGTCCCTTTACATACATGCTCGCATTCAATTGTACTACTTCATCGACGTACATCCTATAGTACATCCTTTGTTAGACGTACTCACATTTCAATTACCCCTGTGTGTACTGCAACGCAGTAAGTAATTGGTCACGACAGGTAATATTAACAGTTTGTTGATCACTTCCGTTTGTTACTGTCCCCCGCGACTTACAATAGTACAGTGCCCCTTGAAACAAATCTTCTATCTCCCACGGTTGGTTCCAAACATTTTCTCCCGGAAACATCAAGAACTATGCTTGAAGGCAACCCACATTCCACTTCGATCCAACAAGCACCCAGACCCTCCCAAATCTCCACTAGCCTGTTTGCCCAAACTTCTCTCGCTTATACCTCTCAGCCTTGAGTGGCCAATCCAGCCTGCTGGTGGTACATCTCCCCAATTAAGTTGCAACTCCAGATGGCGACACCAAAGCCTTCTTCAAAACTCAAATCACAGAGCCATTGTAGCCTCGCAAACAAGAAGATGAATGAATCGATATAGTTATAATAGGGCCTACACACCCTGAACTTCACAATCCGCTTAACAGTTAACGACTCCACACAAAGGCCTTAACAGTATGTCACGATATAAAAATAGTATATCATAGCTCTGTCGCTGGTCCTACACTATTCAACGGAGACGATGTCATCTCCTTTGCCCACACCGCCAGCGTGAATACCAACTCCAAGCGATATGAAGTGAGTGCCTTGTGGTGCTGAACCATGAACCAGCCCACCGAAATCCAGACCCAAGAAAGTGCCCAACATATTGGAAATGATAATTGAATTCATCTTGCGCAAGCAGCCAATTTTATTTGCTGGTATTGCTCACTCAGTCCGACCATGGGACAACACAATGTCTCATAAGCCAATTCCTATCAGCAGCGAAGGCCATTAAAATCCCCAGACTAGAAGAGTATCTTCGCCTGGCACTTGGTCCAAACCACAGACTCGACGTGACACGCAGAGCCGCCTTCACGGTGGAATGGAGTTCACACATTCACCACTCAAAACTTCCCGTTTGGTGGGAGCACAATTAAGGGACTCGCTCAGAAGTTCACGAAACGATACAAGTTCTTAAGTTATGCGTTCAAAAGGAGTCATGTTCCAAGTGACTTCTACCCAGAGAATTACAAATGCCTCTCTTCTCCGGTGCTCCATAATCTCCGCCCTCCCGTATACAGGGCTCCTTTTGCGAACCGAAATTAATTCAGTCGAAATGGTTGCGTGAAGCCTCTTCTTTGAAGAGGAACGACGGGTGAAATCCTTGTTTGTGGTTACCTGTGATATCCATCTACTACAAAAGCTCTTGAGGATTACAGGATCTAGTTTGCACATCGGGGATTTTTGATATCACACAGCTTCCTCTTTCGGCGTTCCCCTCTCTTCCCTGCAGTCTACTACACTACCTTGATATGCATTTTCTCGGTACTGACCATCAGAGCGCCCCAGCACCTATTACAATTAGTGGTTTATCGCCCAGTACCAAACATTGCCCTTGGATCCCGGATTTTTTCAACTTCTCGCACCCCCCCCTCCTTTCCCTATCAAACACAGGTGACCTCAAGGTCCTCCTGTCTCCAACACTCATCCTTCTTTTTATCAATGAAACCTTCTTTCTTCCATAAATAACCAAATGCACTCGTATGCTGATGACTCGACATTACATTCCTCCATGTCTTTACCGTCTGCTCCGTCTTCCCTCACTCGATCTACATCGCGTTTCATCACAGCTACCTCTTTAAATTCCGATATGGACAAGATCTCCCAGTGAGGCAAATGTAATCAAGTTAAGTTTAACGCGTCAAAAACTCAATTTCTTCTCATCTCTCTCTCTCTAAAACTTCTCTCAACTCTCCAATCTACTTTGAAAGCTGAACAATTACACCATGTGATAAATAAACCGATTAGGTATTACTCAAACTTCAAATTTATCCTGGAATCCACACATTACGCAAATAGCTAAGTTTGTCTTGAAGAAATTAGGAGTCCTGTTCAGATATCGAAGATTCTTCTCCTCTGAACAGTTGCTCCAACTATATAAAGGAT
>CM068955.1:171861735-171889417 GCA_035128595.1 Eptatretus atami | reverse complement strand
AAGAAGAACAATTAAGAGAAGAAGAATTTAAAAAAAACAAAAAAAAAACAACTTCCGATATTTCGTCACGTGCCGTCACGTCACGGTCCGTCACGGACGAGTCTTCGTTCATTGACGAGAAAATAGTGTATTTACGAAAATTACATATCATTAAATGGGAATACATCTTAAATAGTAAAGGAACTTTCAGAACTTAAAAGCAGAATGTCGCGATATATTTAAAAGTTCATGATAAGACGCTCTCAAAGGCACCCTCAATGCGAGGATGTGTGCAGGTGTTTTAGTATTTAAGGAGATCCGATCCTGTGTTAAAAGAGCCGAGCCAAAAGGTTTTGTCAGAAGAAGAAGAAGAAGAAGAAGAAGAAGGAAGAAGAGAAGAAGAAGAAGAAGAAGAAGAAGAACGCCGAGCCTCTTAGAGCAGCGTCTCGTGTGCTAAAAAGTTATTCGACTCATCAACTCACCAATGTGACCACTTAAACTCGACCCGCTCAAATTATGCCGCATAGTGGGCTCTCTCTTCACTTTTCTACAGATATATACTTGGTTTCTGCTCGCAAGTACTTCTGCTGCTTGTGTCCTCCACCATACGAGACCAAGGAATACCTGACAAGCCACTACTTCACATGATTATTGTGTGGTCGTTTTTTTTTGTTTTTTGTTATACCTTGTCGAGGCTCGTATGAGAGCTAACACACAACGCAACATCAGGGGGGCATGAACAGAAGGGGAGGGAGTGGAAGGACAAAACAGTGGGGAACAGAGACATTTGAGATCTGTGGAAGGGAGAGGATGGGACGGGAACATGGAATAGAAGATGGACATTACAGGGACTTTCAGGAAGGAAAGCAGGAATTTGAAGAGGTAGGCTTGGGTGGATTATCGGGGTAGAAAGATCGAGGATTTGGATGGGGATGATAAGAGGTGGGTGTGAACAGCTTTTTGAAGCCTGAGAGGAAGAATGGGATGAATAGAGTGAGGGAGTTTATTCCAAAGTCGGGAAAGAGGAATGAAAGAGTGAAGGTGGAGCAGTGATTCGTGATTTTGGTAGTTTACCAGAAGGGGGTGTTGGCGGACCTTGAGCGCCCTGCGGAAATGTGGTGGGACAAATCTCGAGAGAGCAGGGGGACGAGGCTGGAGAGGAGACGGTAGAAGATAGAAAGACACCGACCAACCTGCGGTGATTGAGTGAGAGGCCAAAGACAGCCTCATTGCGGGAGATGCCGATGATCCGAAATGCTTGTTTCTACAGCGTGAAGCCGAGAAAAGTGTGGGAGGCAGGAGCACCACCCAGAGGGGGAGCAGTACTCCATCAGGCTGCGGACAAAAGCTTTGTAAGTGGTCAGGAGCTCAGGTGGCCGAGGAAACCTTGCACGACGGAGGATTCCAGTCGGCGACTGGCTTTGGAGGCGAGGTTTGAATGGCTTTCCCAAGAAAGGTCATGGCAGATAGTGAGACCCAGAAGCTTGAAAGAAGGACTTCTTCCAGAGGATTGTTGAGAAAGTGGATGGGGGTTTTCTAAACGGTCCGTTTCGAAGAGACATAGTGAGAGTGTGAGATTTGTCCGATTGAAAGAATGTTCCACGTGTTGGACCAGATTTTGTAATTTTATCCAGATCAGCAGTGAGCGAAGAAGCTGCTGCTTGCCGGTCTGAGGGATGACCGATGGTACGGCAGAGTGGAGTCTCAGCAAAGAGATATAGAGGATTTTCCAGAGGTCGGAGAGATCATTGATGAAAACCAGAAAAAAGAACAGGCCAGAACGCTACCTTGAGGAATCAAGGTGGCCATTCAATGGTAATTCAAGGTGATTCGGTTGGAATTCAAGGGTGGGCCATTACAATGTTTTGTTTCTTTCCCTCCACTTGTAAACTCTGGAATTATTTCCTTCTCACATCTTCCCAAACACATGACCTTCCCCTTTTCAAAAAGCAGATTTTTTTACTTCCTCACAACTCTCAGACTATTCTCTCTTTCCTTACTTTTCCATCAATGCATCTTTTATTGAAGCCTGGCCTCGATGAGGACGATTTAGTAGGTGACTGAAGCCTTCAACATTAAAAAAAATAAAAATGACATGAATCATAAATGATGTCTTTTGCACATAGAGCTGAATGTGCGTTTTCAGTGACTCGGTTCTGCTCTCCGGGCACTTTTTAACCTGCCCTTACTAGCATGAAATATGGAATTCAAATGGTCTTTTAAACATAATTTTTCACCATTTAGATGAAAGTGGAAATTTCAAAATGGTTAACCATAACCGTTCTGTCCTGAATGAAAATCCGACTTGGGGGAAATAGAGGAAATGCGACAAATATCGTGGATGACCCTGAGAATGTTGATTTCCTGTTATTTCCTGTTAATACAATTAACGGCCCACATAAAATATTATAAAAAAACACACACACGCGCGTCTTCTTCATCGATAGATGTAAAATCGAGTATAATTTTCTTGTGGTGCCGGAACCAAACAAACTACATATTTATTAACAACCCTCATAGCTTCCATAGGTCCATCCTTTCTCTCCCTTCACTCTTACTAGATTAATAGTAAATATCATCATTTTAAACTTACTCTGCACACTTCAAAAGTCACAGATATTCTTTCCCATCAGTGTTCGAAACACAATCCAGATAACAGTCACCACTACTGATAGCGATCCGTCGGTGGGTTTGTATAGCAAATGCTTGTCCATTGGGGCCTTGCACCGGTCCACATGGTCGGAAGTTCCAATACAAGCAGCTTCCTTCGCGAGCTTGAACAATGTGTCTGAAGTCTTTCGTTGTGCAGAGCGACAGCCCAACTTCTCTGCAGGTACTTTTCTCCAATATTTGCTTTTCAGTTATCAGAAGCTTTGGGCCATATTTAAATAACAATCTCACTCCGTTGCACACAAATAAACTTTATGAAATGCCCCCGGAGAATGTCCGACAATTACCTCGGAAAGCGTTTGTCTGCGAAATGGGATAGCAATCGAGCCATCATCCATCGGCAGAATGACTCTTCTTGAAATGCCCCGCATAATTAGGAAAGCACCATGGAATAAGCTCTGACGAAAGATCTCTGGGCTCTAAGTGAAAGTGGGTAGACAAGTATCATCAAGGGCAAACTCTGGAACCAACGTAAATTCTTCTATCTCTTCTTGCATATGGCAGCTTGGCTGGCCAGTTGCCATCATCTTGTTGGGAGCGCGAACACTACTGCCAGCCTGCATCGCCTAACCCTCGTACACCCTAATACAGGAGCAACTAAGGTATTCATCTCTCACCGACCATTGGGGAAGGATGACTAGCGCTTGACGCTCAACCCCCCGCAGTGTAAGCTTCACAAACAGCAAAAGTAGGGCTCAAACATTCAGGACCCTAAGAATCCCAAGCCAGCACCTCTAACCACGAAGCCACCACCAGGCTTAACCCTGTAACAAGCAGTGGTGTGACATAAACCACACACTCGAAAGCAAACCGTCGTATGGTCAAATCAGATTCAAGCAGCCAGTTAACTGAATAATGGAAAGGTTATTGAATGAGGAACATAGAGTTGACTGGCTGTCAGGTGCATAAGGGTTTCATCCATGAAAAGAACAGTGACATACTGTTGAAAGCCCTTAGATCGAGATTTGGTTCCTCCCGAACAGTGCAAAGAACCTATAATTGCATCTAGCATGTTAATAAACAATTAAACGCAAAATACCTTAACCTCGATGGTATTTTGAACATGCTTCTTTACATCCCCATGGTGATGCCAAGAGCTAGTGGTTGGTGATCGAGCTTGGCAGATACTGAAGTAGATCATTTCTCCTTTGTGTGATACGATGGATGTTCTAGACTCTCTGTCAACACCACTGAGGATGCAGACACCACAAATGTTACTTCATGCCCAAGGATGCCCAACCCCAACTATTTTCTGACCCGTCAACAAAGAAAAATTAAGGGCCCGCCCCGAAGGGTCTGGTTCGTAATTTGTCCCCTAATTTATAATGCCGAACACATAATCGGTTGATGCCTTTACAAAATGCCACTAATTAGGTCCATAGCAGGGATTTATAATTCAGTCAATTTGAGTTTCAACCACCTCATAGTCCAGTGTTATTTTTTTGATAATAGGGCTGCGCCACAATACTCTGAAATGAAACGAGGTGCTTCCCATAGATAACTAAAAGACTCATCTCGAGACTCCAAGAAAAATACAGTATATAGCTGGCACAAAGGAGAATGTGAAATACACATATCAGAGTAAACCATATTGGACCTATCCATGCATAATCACTTAGTGTATGCAATATTAGTGATATGACATAGCCAGTAGTTCGTGTGGAAATCGTGGAAAGTTAGATCTATATATAATAGAGTAGATGTTTTTAATTTAGATGTGGTATTTGTTCCCAAGAATCTCTGCTTACATTCTTGGTGTTCTGACACGAGGTCTGTCCAGCGATGTAGAACATTTACGTGTCCGTGGTTGATGGTGCAAGGCCAACACAGTCCACATAGCATGAGTAAACCTTGTGGTGAGTCCCAAGACAGCGGAGAAGAGCGACGAGTCAGAATTCGATGCCAGGACACAGCAGTGAGGATCTCTTTCAGAAAGAACCCAAAAACAGATGAACATTGAGAACCTGTTGCGTAACGATCGAAATATGCTCTTGGCTTAAGGAAAAGCACAGTTCTATCGGGAGTAACGAGCTAGCCAAGGACCGCCTATATCTGTGTAAACGAGTGTATGGCCCGGGCTGAGACCCTGCCGATCGAAATGAGACTCTATCACCAGATATAGGACTGAAATTGGTATGGCACCAAAACAAATTAATGTGTTTCTGTTTCTCATGAGATTCCTCTTGCACAGACAGGGAACCCTTAGGTAGAGCAGCTTGAAAGGCAGGTAGCCAGGTATGCATAATGGAGCGGTCTAAGGAGCATGGGGCTGGGTGGACTAGTTCATAAATGCGTGTGTCTCACTCAACAGTAGACTGGATCGATTGCAAAAGCCTCTATCAATCTGGTTTTCGATGGGGAGATAAGAGTGGGGGGAACACTGTTTTTAAATCGAGGGTAAGAAATGGGATGTGAAAGAGGTGCCGGTTTATTCCCCAAAGGCGGGAAAAAAGGAGACAAGGACAGGTTGAGGTCGACCCCACCTGGTGTAATCAGCAGCCAACGGTTCAAACTTCGGACCCGTAGGATACCAAAAGGGAGGAGCAGCCGAGCCAAGCACACAGCTATAAGCCATTAGACACAACCATGATTTTAGGTAGGCAGGATAATAGGTAGGTTGCTTGATTGAGCGAACCCTCGTGTGCACATCCACTGCTGAAGTAATTCTGGAAGTGGTAATTCCAATGTGTTCAATTGATCAACTCGCCGCATATCAAAAGCCTAGCACACCGACAGTGGGGGTGGGACACTGCCCTAGACGAGAGAGCTCGAGATGAATGCGTATGCTAGAAACGACAACCATGCCATCGGTTTATGCAGCGACTCACCAAGCGTGTGATCTGATCGAATCAATACCGGGTGGTAGAAAGATAAGTCCAATAGATGCATTATGCATCTATTAGTTCTCCCACTATGCGTGAAGCACTCTAGAGAGTAGCTAGTAAGCCTTGTATGCGATAGGAGATTTCCGATGGTGAAGCATATGTATGTTTAGAGTTTGGAATTGTATTGTTCAATAAATAAATCATTGGCACAATATATTGGGTGATTCCTAGACTTGATATTCAACCCAAAATATAAACAGATGTATCGGTGATTTTATGTTTGGCGCCATATTAGACACCATTTTGGAATGCTGTTTTACATTTTTGCTTTAGATATATGACTCTATCATCCTAATATAAAAAAATGGAATCCTTGACCTCAAAATATATTGAGTTTAAGACCCTGTCATTTCAACATTACACCTGAATACCAACAGACGATGGGTGATTTCATTTTGGAGCCATCTTGACGCTAAGTTGATATTTTGACCCAGACATCTTAATTTTGTGTGCCCAACAAAGGTCTTATTAATAAACTGCATAGTATAAAGAAAGAATCTAGCCATGGTTGCCATCTTCTAAATCATTAGGTTGAGGAGAAGTCATATATTTCCAACTTTTCCCTTCATCTCTACCAGGCCTTCCTTCCGCAAGCACCTTAGATGAAGATCTAAAGAGTTGTTTGAGAAAGCTTTGAAGGGGTAATGCCAACTGTGGTTGTAGAGCATACCGGATAAAGAGTGGACGGGCCGAGTAATATACATAAAGAAGCTTTGTATCAGCTACTTATCAGCCTCTAGTTGTGCCATAAAGGAAAGAATATTGGAGTCTGGTCGGAGGATCCCAGCGGCGACTTAAGGTTCCCCTTGTTGGCAAGAAGCACAAATCGCTTGAGGAGAATTCATGGCGTCGTCACTTCTTTCCACAACAGGAAATGATCAATGAGTTCCGTGATGTGCATGCAGTCATGACGCACATCAACACCTTTTATGAACAAAGAGGATCTGACTGTCATACTGCAACAAAGGCTTTATCCAGCGTGTGTCACGCACAAGATACTAGTCTCAATCTGCAGGTTTAGGTTGAGGGCGATGACTATCGTCGATCCGCGGAGTGTTCACGAAAGGATGCATAAGTCTCACGAAAATCTTAGCCTGACGTTTTTCTCTTGATCTACAGAAGTGAGGGAGATTGTCAATGAATCTAAGATGAATCAAATTTCCCATGCGAATTGAGTAGCACAGTGTGTGGTTGCAATGTTCAATTATCTTAGACGTACTTTTGTAATCCGATTAAACAGCAGGCCTAGAGTCGCATTGTCGTTACCTGTCGGCATGTCAATTCAATGGAAAGCTGTAGTTGTGTAGCAAGAGTTGTCATAGGGAGAAACAGCCAAGAGAAAAATTGGTGCTAGACAATGGCTCCGTCTTATCCAATCAAATAATATGAGAAAACCAGAGCTATCCAAATGTGATACTCCTTTCATGTGTACGCACTCTGCGAGAGCAAACTTCTCACCAATATTCCTTAGGTATGTTACTTCACCAGACCTTTTTTTTTTACCCATCTTGCGATATCAAGTTTACGATAGATGCCTGAATGATGTACATATCACTTCCATTTTTTATGTTTCCGGTGCTATATTCACGGTCAGGCCTCCATCAAACTTGTTGGTTGGGCTAAGTGTTGTCTCCAGGGGTCCCAAGCCCAAAGCCGGGTATCATCCGTTTGTCTCTTTTCACTGCTTTGTCCTTGTCTTTCGAAACCCCTGGCCTTTCCCAGCTCCCTCTCCCCTGACGTCCTTCCTCTTAACTTGCCCTCTCATTCAGACTATCCTCAGTATATACTCGCATCTTCATCGTGTTCCTGTAATGCTTGTGGACCGTCTCTATCCTTTTTCAAGTTATACCGGGTAACACTCACCCCAGTACCTTGACATCAACAGAATTATCATCCAACACCACACTAGACTACACCCCCTGCCTTGTGTCACGACCGTGTCGAGCAAGCTTGTGACAAATTAGGCTCGGAGCAGCCATACGTATGGTCTCCCTAAGGTCCTGCGCTCTGCCGGTTTCGTGTACTGGCATTTTGCTGTAATCCGTTCCCCCGAACGCTTAGAGCGTCCCAAAAGGCTCAAGAGGTCGGAACTTCAAGTCACCTGTGAATTCGTCAAGCCTGGAATGCACTATAGACAATTCTTGGGACTTTCGGTTACCGTTCATCTCCGAGGCTTCGGGTGCTGCCTTGTCTCGCGTGCCCAGGCCCACACTTAAGAGACCCTCTTGATGGACTATTCTCTCATGTTCCATAACCAATTCAGAAACCTACGGTACGATTTTAATCTGTAATTACAAAACGTAAACATTTGAGAGTGACCTACAATAAAGGAACGACAGAACTAGCACCTGAAACTGCTACTGATGATTATGAAGTAGTTTCAGTAGATATAGTAAGGATGCCACTCTGATAGCAACTCATGAGTCACTCTGCGCGGTTCAGCAAACTGCCTGTCTGTGAAATGGCTCCTTAGCGTATTAGCCATATGCTCTGCGGATGTGTTTGTTTCTAGGTCTCAGGCGCTAAACTAAGTGCTCTTTTTCCTCTCTTTCATTGGCTTATGTGGCAAGTGTAAGAGCTCATGTAGATCTTAGTGGTTAGAGCTGTGGTATCGCTCACGATGTTTCGAACGACGACGAGATGCCTTTTCGGGTTCTTGACTGCTTCGGTTCCCTACAATTCAAACCTTTCTTCATCTATTTCGCTTCTCTTTTAACATTAAAGGGCTCAAATGCAGAAAATTTTCCCATTTATTAGAAAAAAATATTACAATTTAGTGAGAATAAAAAAAAACATTACTGTCATTGCTACACCATAATTCATCGAGACCCAACTTCAAACACAAACATAACATCAACCTCTGGCTCACCGACTTGCGGGCCGATTCGGAGCTGAGACCATAGAGACTCTATCAACTCCGAAGCTGTATAGTGACTAGCGAATCCTACGAGTCTTCTCCTGTCCGGTCTCGGGATCGACAAAGATTTATTGCATTCAATCTCGTGAGCTCGCGCGCAATACGCTCAACCACACTAACGGAGGTCTCAAAGAGACCTATCTTCTACACATCTAACCTTTTGCAACATCTTAGACAAGTGTTGGGCAGTAAGTTAAAGTGGTTTCCTTTACCTTCTTCACCTAGTCGCAGCGTCTCAGTAACATTATCCCATGGACGATATACCGCTGTTTGTTGAACTGGCTGGTATAACATATAATGTAGGAATGGTTTGGAAAAAACGCGTGTGTGCGCCAAAGTTCGCGATGGTGACAATCGCGCGAGATATACTATGGAATAGGACCTAAATATCCTGATCTGTGATGCATAAATACAGGTGTTCTTATTAGATTGTCTGCTACAACAGTACAACCCGATAAAACCACAATTGCAAACAAGGCAACAGCACGTTCATGTATAAAAAGCGGATGTGTAATAACCATGATGACTCTCTACTCGCTGTACAGCTTTTTCCACCGCTCTACCTCCCACTATAAAGCAATGATGTCGCAGTAAGGGCATGCTTTCCAACGTATATCAGGTCATTACTGCTTTGTCTTGGGAGTGATTGTTGTGTCATAAATAGGAGGCTGCTTACGCGAAGCATGACAGATTCAACTTGTTCTTCGCCATCAGACGCCCGCTCCCTTCCCCCCAGCCTCCGAGGTGAGCCTGTGTTTTGCCCGTGAATCCTGAAGGATTTCCTGCTGCGATGTATCTCTTTCCGCTTTTGTAACTCGCCATTAACACGTCAGACTCTTGCGCCGATTTGTTTCAAAGTTCGTCTGCCAGACTTGTTTTTCTTTAATTTTCCGAATGTGACACAGTCTGACAATGCGCGGGTCAATAGGAACACCAGGTGCTGCCGTGGATTCCGACTGGTCATTGTAAGGTGTTGCCCCTCTTCAAAGCCTCCGCTACTCAGCTGCCTTTACATTCACCTCGCAGTTGAATACACGCGCGACGAACATCGCAGGTCGTGCCGCCGTGCAGCACCTGCTCATTGAGTTGTTACACTGGCAGGACCCTGTGCAAATTGCAACTCCCCCTGCATGTGCCCGGTGTGGTTCTGCACCTTGTGTGACGCGTCACTATTTCCCTGATATAAATGAGCTCACTGTATACCACAACACTTCGAAAGGCATATGGCTTGGGAAATAGGACCGGTTGTGAGGTTTAATGTTCAAGTCATGTTAATGGATCCAAATTACCTTAATTTTATGGTTCGTTATTAATTTTTATTATTATTCATGTTAATCTTTCTTGCAAAACACCTTTTCCATGTTTATAAAACCTGTTTGTCATGTGTTAATCATTTTTAAATTGTGTTGTGTACATTATTTAATGCTAATTTATTTATTCCTTTTTTGTCCCATGCCCTTCAAATACTCAAAACCATCCTATTTAAAGCCTGTGGTCATCCGTTGGAAATTCGGCCTCCATCTGAAATTCCTAAACCGCTCGAGTGCCCAGTGGTTCAGCTGTTGGAGTTTCGGTAATCGAACATACCTGGCGAACACAGTGCCAGCCCAGATCAAGCTGATGCCAAAAAACATAGCTACCACGAACAATGGGTTCATACTGTAAAGAACGCGGACTTCGTTGGCAAGCCTTTGCTGTGGCAACTATCTTGTTCCCATGATGATGTTCATCAATAGCCAAATGCAAGGAGCAGCCCTAACACCATTCCCACAATAAGGTTCGTTTGGACCAAGAGAAAGTACAATTTTATTTGTTTAAGGAGGTTTTATGGATGCACTCCCGTCCCTTCGTTTCCCCAGGTTACCGCCCCTCTCTGTTTCTCCAGTTCCACCCCCTCTCTGTTCCCAGTGTTCGCCCCCTCTCTGTTTCGCTCAGTGTTCCGCCCCTCTCGTTCCCAGTGTTCCGCCACTCTCTTTTCCCCAATGTTCGCCCCCTCTCGTTCCCCAGTGTTCCTCCCCCTTCTGTTTCCCCAATGTCGCCCCCTTTCTGTCCAGGTCCCGCCCCCTCTCTGTTTCCCCAATGTTCCGCCCCCTTCTGTTTCCCGTGCCCGCCTCCTCTTCTGTTCTCCAGTGTCTCCCGCCCCCTCTCTGTCCCCAATGTTCGCCTCCTCTCTGTTTCTCAGTGTCCCGCCCTCTTTCCCTGTTCCCCAGTGTAGTTCCGCCCCCTCTCTGTTCCCTGTCCCGCCTCCTCTTCTTTTCTCCAGTTCCCGCCCTCTCTCTGTTCCCCAATGTTCCGCCCTCTCTCTGTTTCCCAATGTTTCCCCTCTCTTTTTCTCCAGTTCCCGCCCCTCTCGTTTGCCCCAGTGTTTCCGCCCCCTCTCTGTTTCCCCAATGTTCCCCCCTCTCGTTTCTCAGTGTCCCGCCCCCTCTCTGTTTCCGCCGTGTTCCGCCCCCTCTCTGTTTCCCCAGTGTCCCGCCCCCTCTCTGTTCCCCCCAATTTCTGCCCCTCTCTGTTCTCCAGTGTCCCGCCCCCTCTCTTTTCCCCAGTTGTTCGCCCCCTCTCTGTTTTCCCAGTGTTTCGCCCCCCTCTGTTCCCAGTGTTCCGCCCCCCTCTCTGTTTCCCCAGTGTTCGCCCCCCTCTCTGTTTCCCCAATGTTCGGCCCCCTCTCTGTTTCCCAATGTTCCGCCCTCTCTCTGTTTCCCAATGTCCGCCCCCTCTCTGTTTCCCATGTTCCCCCCTCTCTGTTTCCCCCAGTGTTCCGCCCCCTCTCTGTTCCCCGTGTTCCGCCCTTCTCTGTTTCCTCAGTGGTTCCGCCCCTATCTTTCCCCAATGTTCCGCCTTCTCTCGTTTTCCCCAGTGTTCGCCCCATTCTCTTGTTCCCCAGTGTTCCGTCCCTCTATGATCCGAAGCACAAGGTGAGGAATGTCTCTTCTGCATAAAAATCATCATTGCCATGCTATTGTTAAACGCAAGTTCAACTTCAAAACATATGCTGCCCGTGACCACGTATGGGGTCCGTGACAATGTTATAGGGTTCCGTGACCCGTAGTATAGGCTTCCGTGACCACTTCTAGGGTCCGATGACCACGTTATAGGTTCCCATGACCACGTTATTGGTTCCGTGACCACGTTATAGGGTTCCGTGACCCACGTTATAGTTCCGTGACCACTTATAGGGTTCTGTTGACCACTTATAGGGCCGTAACCACGTTATTGGGTTCCTGACCCAGTTATAGGGGGTCTGACCCGTTATAGGGGTCCGTAGACCACGTTATAGGGCCGGACATGTTTAGGGGTTCGTCGACCCACGTTATAGTTCCGTGCCACGTTGTAGGGTCCGGACATGTTATAGGGGTTCCGGACCACGTTATAGGGGTTCCGATGACCACTTATTGGGGTTCCTGACCACGTTATCGGGGTCCGTGACCACGTTATAGTGTTCCGTGGACCACGTTAAAGGGTTCGGTGACCACGTTATGGGTTCCTGACATTTAAAAGGGGTTCCGTGACCACGTTATAGGGTTCGTGACAGTTAGGGGGGTCCGTGACATGTTATAGGGGTTCCCGTGACCACGTTAGTGGTTCCGTGACCACGTTATTGGGTTCCGTGACCACGTATTGGGTCCGGACACGTTATTGGTTCCGGAACCATGTTATTGGGTCCGTGACCACTTATAGGTTCCGTGACCACTTATAGGGGGTCCGTGACACGTTAAAGGGGTTCCTGACCACGTTATAGGGTTCCGGACTACGTTATGGGTTCGTGACCCACTTATAGGTTCCGTGACCACTTATTGGGTTCCTGACCACGTTTTAAGGGGTTCGTGACCACGTTATGGGGTTCCGTGACCACGTTATAGGGGGTCCGTGACCACGTATAGGGGTTCCGTGAAGGCAAGTCAAACATGGATCGCTGATGCAAGGTCGAGGTCATGGGGCGAGAACACAGAACAGGTGGAAGTGGGGAAACGCACCGAGAGAATGAGGGATCAGGGGAGGAGAAGACGGAACAGGGCAGGTGAACAAGCTCAGGTACAAGTAAAGTGGTCAAGGCAATGGAATTAATAGATTCATGGAAAGAGTGGGTTTAGGAGTGGGAGGGAGAGAAAACACAATAACCTGGAAAGAAAAGGGCATGGTGGGATGGTTAACAGGGGTTAATAAGATCCATATACGGGATCGGGACGACCTGAACTGGTTTGTGACCTCTCCCGGAAATGAAGACAGACACGTAGTGGGAAAAGAAGAAGAAGAAGAAGAAGAAGAAGAAGAACGCCGAGCTCTCTTAGAGCAGCGTCTCGTGTGCTAAAAAAGTTATTCGACTCATCAACTCCACCAATGTGACCACTAAACTCGACCCGCTCAAATTATGCCGCATAGTGGGCTCTCTTTCACTTTTCTACAGATATTACTTTGGTTTCTGCTCGCAAGTACTTGCTGCTTGTGTACCTCCACCACTACGAGACCAAGGAATACCTGACAAGCCACTACTTCACATGATATTGTGTGGTCGTTTTTTTTGTTTTTTTTTGTATACCTTGTCGAGGCTCGTATGAGAGCTAACACACAACGCACATCAAGGGGGCATGAACAGAAGGGGAGGGAGTGGAAGGACAAACAGTGGGGAACAGAGACATTAGAGATCTGTGGAAGGGAGAGGGATGGGACGGGAACATGGGGAATAGAAGATGACATTACAGGGACTTTCAGGAAGGAAAGCAGGGAATTTGAAGGAGGTAGGCTTGGGTGGATTATCGGGGTAGAAAAGATCGAGGATTTGGATGGGGATGATAAGAGGTGGGGTGAACAGCTGTTTTGAGCCTGGAGGGAAGAATGGGAATGAATAGAGTGAGGGAGTTTATTCAAAGTCGGGAAAAGAGGAATGAAAGAGTGAAGGTGAGCAGTGATTCGTGATTTTGGTATTTTTACCAGAAGGGGGTTGTTGGCGGACCTTGAGCGCCCTGCGGAAATGTGGTGGGGACAAATCTCAGGAGAGCAGGGGGACGAGGCTGGAGGGAGACGGTGAAAGATAGAAAGACCACCGACCAACCTGCGGTGATTGAGTGAGAGGCCCAAAGACAGCCTCATTGCGGGAGATGCCGATGATCCGAATGCCTTGGTTTCTACAGCGTGAAGCCGAGAAAGGTGGGAGGCAGGAGCACACGCACCCAGAGGGGAGAGCAGTACTCCATCAGGCTGCGACAAAAGCTTTGTAAGTGGTCAGGAGCTCAGGTGGGCCGAGAAGGACCTTGCACGACGGAGGTTCCAGTCGGCGACTGGCTTTGGAGGCGAGGTTTGAAATGTGGCTTTCCCAAGGGTCATGGCAGATAGTGAGACCCAGAAGCTTGAAAGAAAGGACTTCTTCCAGAGATTGTTGAGAAAGTGGATGGGGGGGTTTTCTAAACGGTCCTTTCGAAGAGACATAGTGAGAGTGTGAGATTTGTCCGGATTGAAAGACATGTTCCACGTGTTGGACCATTTTGTGATTTTATCCAGATCAGCAGTGAGCGAAGAAGCTGCTGCTTGCCGGTCTGAGGGATGACCGATGGTACGGCAGAGGGTGGAGTCATCAGCAAAGAGATATAGAGGATTTCCGCAGACGTGGAGAAGATCATTGATGAAAACCAGAAAAAGAACAGGGCCCAGAACGCTACCTTGAGGAATTCAAGGGTGGGCCATTACAATGGTAATTCAAGGTGATTCGTTGGTAATTCAAGGGTGGGCCATTACAATGTTTGTTTCTTTCCCTCCACTGTTAAACTCTGGAATTATTTACCTTCTCACATCTTCCCAAACACATGACCTTCCCCTTTTCAAAAAGCAGATTTTTTTTACTTCCTCAACAACTCTCAGACTATTCTCTCTTTCCTTACTTTTCCATCAATGCAGTACTTTTATTGAAGGCCTGGCCTCGATGAGGACGATTTAGTAGGTGACTGAAGCCTTCAACATTAAAAAAATAAAAATGACATGAATCATAAATGATGTCTTTTGCACATGAGCTGAATGTGCGTTTTCAGTGACTCGGTTCTGCTCTCCGGGCACTTTTAACCTGCCCTTACTAGCATGAAATATGGAATTCAAATGGTCTTTTAAACATAATTTTCACCATTTAGATGAAAGTGGAAATTTCAAAATGGTTAACCATAACCGTTCTGTTCCTGAATGAAAATCCGACTTGGGGGGAAATAGAGGAAATGCGACAAATATCCGTGGATGACCCTGAGAGATGTTGATTTCCTGTCATTTCCTGTTAATACAATTAACGGCCTCAATAAATATATATATAAAAAACACACACACGCGCGTCTTCTTTCATCGATAGATGTAAAAATCGAGTATAATTTTCTTGTGGTGCCGGAACCAAACAAACTACATATTTATAACAACCCTCATAGCTTCCATAGGTCCATCCTTTCTCCTCCCCTTCACTCTTAACATGATTAATAGTAAATATCATCATTTTAAACTTACTCTGCACATTCAAAAGTCACAGATATGTCTTTCCCATCAGTGTTCAGAAACACTCAATCCAGATAAACAGTCCACCCACTACTGATAGCGATCCGTCGGTGGGTTTGTATAGCAAATGCTTGTCCATTGGGGCCTTGCACCGGTCCACATGGTCGGAAGTTTCCAATACAAGCAGCTTCCCGTTCAGCGAGCTGAAAATGTTCTCGAAGTCTTTCGTTGTGCAGAGGCACAGCCCCTTCTCTCAGGTACTTTTTCCAATATTTTCAGCTTATTTCAGAAGCTTTGTGAGCCATTTTAATTAACAATACTCATCGTTGACACACAATATACTTTATGATGCCCTGAATGCCGACATTACCTGGGGTTTCTGCGAATGGAGCATCGAGCATTCTGCGGCAGAATACGTCATTTTGAAATTGCCGTATTGGGAAGCACATGGATAACTCTGGACTGAAAGATCTCTGGTTAGGAAGTGGGGTGACAATATCATCAAGGGCAAACTCTGGAACCACGTAATCTTCTTCTTCTTCTTCTTCTTGCATATGGCAGCTTGGCTGCCAGGTTGCCATCATCTTGTTGGGGCGCGACTATGCCACTGATGCTACTATGTCCCTATACCAGGACACTGGTATTCATTTCACCGACCTTGGAAGGATGACAGGCTGAGTCAACCCCACCGAGTGTTAGTTCAGCAACAAATAGGGCTCAAACTCAGGACCCTAAGATCCCAAGCCAGCCACCCTAACCACGAAGCCAACACCAGGCTTACCCTGTAATCAAGCAGTGGTTGTACATAAACCCACACACTCGAAAGCAAACCTTATGGCAATCATTCAAGCAGCAGTTAACTGAAAATGGAAAGGTTATCAATGAGGAAATAGAGCTGATGCCTGGTCAGGTGGCAAAGGGTTTCATTGAGAACAGTGACATACTGATTGAAAAGGGCTTAGATGAGTTTGTTTCCTGATAACTGGAAGAACTATATTGCTCTAGATGAAAACAAAGCAAACCTTCCTCGATGTATTTGTGAACAGCTTATTTTACATCCCCATGGTGATGCCAAAGAGCTAGTGGTTGGTGGAGGCTTTGCAGATACTGAGTAGACATTTTCCTTTGTTGATCATGATGTGTCTAGACTCTCTGCAACACATGAGGATGCAGACACACAAATGTTACTTCATGCCAAGGATGCCAGTAATGCCGGATTTTAGCGAACCATAATCGTTTGTCAAGCCACTAATATCCTTGGACTATTAGTGTTTTTTGTCTTGACCATCTGAATGAAGAGGTCTTGATGAAAACAGGGACATCAAAACATCTCAATTATATAGCTGTGCACAAAGTAGAATGTGAAAATCACATTCAGAGAAACCAGTTGGCCTTCCATGCAATCACTAGTTGTGATATTGTGATATGACAAGCCAGTTCGTGGGAATCGGAAAGAGATCTTCATGGAGAGTTGTTAAGGATGCTCCACAATTCCTGCAACATTTTGGTGTTGCACAGTTGCCAGATGAGAACACCCTGTCTGTTTGTGAGGGATTCACATGTAAACTTTGTGATCCAACGACGAAAGCGACATCAATTCATGCACAGGCATGTCTTCTTTCAGAAAAAACAAACAAACATTGAGAACCTTTCTCCGATCGAAATACGCTCTTGCAAAACACATTTATCGAGTACACTACCAGACACTTATCTATAAACAGTGTATGGTGGCCTATCAACGACTTCTATCACCTGTTGACTGTGGTTGGCCCAAGATAGATAATGTGTTCTGTTTCTGTTCTTGCATATGGCAGCTTGGCTGCCAGGTAGCTATCATTTCTAAGAGCATGGCTGTGCTGCTAATGCTGTGCTCCTCAACAGTAGACTGGGACTCATTTCGCCAACATCGGGAGGACGACAGGTTGAGTCGACCCCACCTGGTGTTAATTCAGCAGCCAACGGGGTTCAAACTTCGGACCCTAGGATACCAAGGCAGCCACACTAACCACGAAGCCAACACCAGATTTATAGGTAGTGTATTGAAACCTTGCCTAGTGATCAGGGAAAGTGTCTATTCAATGTGTTCAATTGACAACATGTAACTGCACACCGACAGTGCCGAACAAGTCAGTGTGCTTGTACGAAATGAGGTCTCTGCTGCACTCAAAGCTGTGAGTGTGATCAATGGTGTAAAAATCCAAATGATGAGGATTAAAGTCCTTGGGATTAGGATGCTGTCCTTCATAGATATTTCCTTGAAATATGTATGTTTAGAGTTTGAAATTGTATTGTCAATAAATTAAATCTTTGGCATCAATTATATTGGGTTGGATTCCTAACTTGATATTCAACCCAAAATATAAACAGATGTATCGGTGATTTTATGTTTGGCGGCCATATTAGACACCATTTTGGATGCTGTTTTACATTTTTGCTTTATATATATTGACTCTATCAATCCTATATATAAAAAAAATGGAATCCTTGACCTCAAATATATAATATGAGTTTAGACCTGTCATTCAACATTACACCTGAATACAAACAGAGCGATGGGTGATTTCATGTTTGGCAGCCATCTTGAACGCTAAGTTGGATTTTTGACCCAACAATCTAATTTTGGTGGTGGCAACAAGGTCTTTTAATAAACTGCATAGTATAAAGAAAAGAATCTACCATGTTGCCATCTTCTAATCATTAGGTTGAGGAGAAGTCATATATTCCAACTTTTCCCTTCATTCTACCAGGCCTTCCTTCCGCATTGATGAAGATTAAGATCTGTTGAGAAAGCTTTGAAGGGTAATGCCAACTGTGGTTGTGGTAATGGAGGCCCATATTCATAAAGAGGCATCACAATTTATCATAACGAGTTGTGAGTACTTCCTTGGCCAAGAGCAAATCCTGGACAGGTCGTCATTCTGTCCCCAGGAATGGAAATTTCTGTGGATCAGTCATGAGACTCAAACCAATACCAGGGACTGTAATGCAACAAGGCTTTATCCACTTCACCACAGAACTGCTCAATCTGCAGGTTTAGTTGACATGACTATCTCATGCGAGTTTCACGAAAGGATCACAAGCAGCATTTAATGATTTCCTTTCTCAAGGTATATTTAAATTTGCTATCAAATATAAATTGTGTGCTGTAATTAAAACGTTTTTTTAATCAGCAAAGTCAGCATGCTGTAATTCGATCATTCAGAACTTTATTTAATTGTCATTGTGACAATTTTCTATCCAATCAAATATCTATCCAATTGTTACTCTTTCTGTGTACACACTTGAGCAACTTCTGACATATTCTTTATTGTTTTCACCAACTTTTTTTTTTTTACCCTTCATTATTTCTTAATCCTTGTACTTTCACTTTTTCCTGTTTTTACACTACATTTTTGGGCTATTTATTATCTCTTGCTCTTCACTGCTTTGTCCTTGTCTTTCCACCCTGCCTTTCCAGCTCCCTCTCCCCTACCTTTTTTATCCGTTTTTCCACACCTCAGATTCTCAGCATCTTCATCGTCGTCCTAATCTTTGCCAGCCTCAGTTACCGTCCACCTGCTCAAGATTTTCAACCACTGACTCACCCCCTGGCTGTGTCACGACCTCGAACAACCTCTGAAATTACGAGCAAAGAGAGTTCCAAGTCCTGCGCCGGTTGTCTGGCTTGGTTTAGAGCTCCCAAACAGCTCAAGAGGTCGGACTTCAAGTGCACCTGTGAATTCGTCAAGCCTTTTAAATTCTTGGGCTTCCGCCTCTGGGCCTTCGGCGTCCCATTGGCCCTCTGTGGCTACTTTGTTCCCTACGTTCACCTGGTAATTTAATCTTTAATATACAAAACATTGAAATGCAAAAGGTAAATGCTGCTTGTATAAATGCTGTTAGAAGATGCCACTCTCATGCCTCATGTCCACTCGCAGGTTCGCACTGACTTTGGTGTTGGCCCTGGAGTATAGGCATATGCAGCTCTGTGTTGCCTCAGGGCTCAAGGAATATGTCATCCTGTTTTTTGGGCAGTGTAGACTCATGTGTCAGTGGTAGAGCTTTCGCCATGTTCGCGAGAGATCCTGGGTTTGACTCTCGTGTCATCACATTTTTTATTTTTTTAACATTAGCTCAATGCAGAAAATTATTCCCATTTATTAGAAAAAAATTATGATGGTAAAAAAATTAATTGTCATGTAAATAAGCAGCCTAAACACAACACAACCACACCCAATGACCACTGCCGAACACTGGAACCTAAACTCCAAAGGATGGACGAACTTACATTTTCTGCACAGGTCTCTGCATTGATCAATTGTTGCAGCCCTGTAAACTGGTGATGAGGATATTTCCACACAATTTTTCAAATAAAGTTGCACTAACTTACCTCTCCAAGGAGCCCAAATTGTCCAGAATGTTTGTGTGAAAAAATGGTGGCAATGCAGGCAAGCCATTTATGAAGAAAAACATCGTTTATTTACACAACAACCCGATAAAACCACAATTGCAAACAAATGGCAACAGCACTTTCATATACCATGTTTAGTTGCAAATTTATTTGAATATGGAAGGGCCCACATGACCAGGGTTATGTTTTTGGGATGTTTGTTATAAGGAGCTGTACGCAAAATGTGACTTTTTTTTTTGACACCCTCCTTCCCCCCTGTGTGATGCTCGGTGACTCTTCGTCTCACTCCTACCCTGATGTCGCATTTCAAGTTTTCTGCAAGTTTTCTTTAATCAGTGACATCTGACAGCGAGGTCAATGAATATAGTGTTGCCCTTCAGCTCCCTCCAAATTTTACAAACCTCCAGTTGAACTTCCTGCTTTCTCCTTTTTGGAAATGCCTCTCGTAGCTTCGAATTAATGATTTGAACAGCACCTCGACTATTTTTTGGATTAATTTAACCGAAAGCAAGGTCGTTCTACCTGTTCCCATTTCAATAGGCAGCTAACATGACCTCTGCAACTAAAAGACTCAAAAGAAAGACCTTTCATTCATATATGCGATGTGTGGGCATTGACATCATCAAAAAAACGTCAACCGTGGTGCAAATTCGAACCCCTGGCTGTCCAGTGCTTCTGAGTTTCATATTGCGAACCTCTTGGACGAGTTCAACTTTGAGCTCGCAAGAAAAAATATAAAATGAAATTTAGTACAGAACTATATTTACTCATTCCGCAGCCACATGACTGTATAGGTTGGCATCCTCTGGGCGGTATTGCGTGAGTAAGTACCTCCATTTAGTGTGTTCTAGTTGTTTATGCATCGTCATTGTCTGTGAATCTGCAACAAGATAATTGTCGAACCAAATTTGCTTGGTGTGTAACGTCATTGTAATGGGACGTCACTCATGTGATTCATTTGTTAATTTAATTTGATTTTACATTTTCATGAAAGTATAAAATCCAAGTACTGTATCTTATAAAGTAATTAGACCTTTCAATAGTACTGAGTTATAATTCTGATCCCCCCCCCCCCCAAAAAAAAATCTTCAGGGCATAGATCTTGAACGATGTTGTTGTCGCATTTGCTTGCTTTTACTCGGACAAGTGTCATTATCCGTTGATGATTCGACTTGTCCTACTCTGCACCATGTTGCGGTCAAGAAAGGGGTTTTCTGTATTCCATCATTCAGTGATGCTGTATGTATTCCCAGCTTTCTCTCCTTGGCGTATTCGCAAGCTTTTTTTCTGATCAATTTCCATTGAGGTAAACGTAGTCACAATTTTGCTTCATTTTGATGGTGTTCACTTGCTTGTGTTTGCCAGTCTGGCTCTCGTTTCATGGTTTACTGCTATTGATTTGAGGCTCACTTTCCCATCTGCTCACCTTGTGCTTTTCACACAGTAAATAAATTATACTTGAATGATTTCTCCAAAGATCATTGATCACTGCTGCAAAACAAAAAATATTAAGGTAGACGAGAGTACAAAGATCATTTGAAGCGGTTAACCTTTTATTGACACACCGTGTGTGTGTGTTTGTGTTTGTGTTTGTGTGTTTTGTTTGTGTTTGTGTGTATGTATTATATATATATATATATTATATATATATATATATATATATATATATATATATATATATACACTCGTATACATATATATATATATATATATATATAAATATATATTATGTAATTAATGTGCATGACGTCAATGTAATGTGATATAAAATAATCGGTTACACTCTTGGTGTATATATGAATTGCTCACAAACACTTTGTCTGCCATTTGATGCTACAGCTGTGTATAAAGCAGCTTTTGCCATTATTTTAACTTGCAAAATGGATCAAGACCCCCCAAGATACGTAGGTCAGGCTTTACGAACATACATTTTCATCACTTTCATGTTGAACAAGGGTGAAGGTTATTATAGTCTGTTAGTGTGAAAAAGATATGCTCGAAACCTTATTTATACATTCGGTATTAAATGTGATTTGTTCACCATTGCTTTAAGCAGCTTGGATATTGTTGGCAATGTTCCTTTCAAGCAGGTGATTAAACTCAGAGGTTTACTCCCCAAGTGATGGGGGAGGGTGTGGGGGGGGGGGGGTAGGAATTTATGAAATACAATAAAGTTTTAAACAGACATGTCCACACAGTCTGAAGAAAGCCTTGCAGGTTTTTTTCTACATGCATCCCAAATGTAACCCTATTCCAAATTCCTCCCTCCCTCACTATCTCCTTCACCATTCCAAAAAAACCCCTCCGTTTCTCAGACATAACAGATGAAAGCTTTTCCAATTGTATTTACGTAATACGTAAATGGCTTGAAATGTACATGTGCCCTCACATGTGTTAACTTCAACTGTTGCAATTTTGATGAGAAAAAAAACTTGTGAGTGCCAAAATTATTGGGAAACTTGATGGTAATGAAAGGAGAAAAAAAAATGGGGGGGGGGGGGGGTTTGCTTGGTCTGAAACTTATCTAACTATATGTCATTGTTTATCCCAGATGAAGTTTGTTTCTGAAAGGTTTCCCAAGGCAAATGGCGAAATTCTTTTGGTTTGCTTGGGAGTAACATCTGGGGTTGGACGTCTTGCCTGTGGACATGTCGCAGACTGGCTGCCTGGAACAAGTAAAATCTATTTACAGGTTTGTCTGCATAGTTGACTTGTTGCCGACTGATATTGTGATGTAGGTTTTTCACATCTGTCTTTTTGTGATAGCTTTTATTTTGGCATTTGAGATGAAAGTGGTATTACTTCAACTTGGTGTTTGTGGATTTGCCCTGAGACAAAGACTGGGAAAAACTTTGTAATGAAACAATTTAAAATGAACAGATTATCAAGGGCTTATAAAGATGGCCATGTACCATTTTTCACATTCCCATGTCTAATGATAATGATATCCCAAGTTCAAATCTAATATACTGTGTTCATTTGTCCATTGTTTTACTGATTTGCTTGTGATTCAGTTAAAAGTAATGATTTAAAAAGTTTTTTAAAAAAGTTTTTTACTCAATGTAATGGCCAACATTTTTTTTGTAACGTTAGACCAAGACCATAATATTGTAACATTACATCCAGACTTGCATAGATAGATGAGCTACACAAAATACAATATCTCATTGACCCAAATCCCACCCACCAGGTTTTGTCCTTTGTTGTGATTGGCCTGGTGTCGATGCTTGTCCCGCTGTGCCGCACCTTCTCCGAGCTAATTTGCTCAGTTTTACTGATGGGTGGAGCTGATGGTGCTTTCATCTCAATTATGGCTCCCATAGCCTTTGAGCTTGTTGGACAAGTAACTGCTGGACAAGCCATCGGAGCCATGCTTGGTATCATGGCAATCCCCATGACTGCTGGGCCACCTATTGCTGGTATACTTGTGATTTACTTATTTTAATGTTTGTAAAGTAGAATCTCATTGTAATGATAGATGCATTATGTTGTTGAGACTCAATTCCTTGCCCCCTTGATTCCCCTCCCCAAAATAAATGTTGAAGATTTATGCACGTAACTAGCAAAGAACCCATCCTTACGGGTGACTTAATTCCCCCAGGATTGGCACATTTTCATATAATTAGTAATATCCCCTCCCACCAGGAACGATGCGATGCCACACATATTTACATTAAAAAAAAAATCTAAACTCGATTGATTCCAGGGCAAGCTCGACTCAGCTTTGAGGATCAGCTGAAGAAGCCAGTACTTTATACGTTACATAGGAGGTGATAATGAGGGGGTATAGACAGAAGAAATGTGAAAAGGTTTATTAGCAGAATAGACAGTGAAAGGAGCAGGGATAATAAACTGAGAGTGAAGTAGAGGAGAGTTCTGACAACTTTAAGGCTAGGGTCTATTACTCAGTGAGTAGGTAATGCATGGAATGGTCTCCCGGGAAGAGAGTAACTAATGTGTGGAATTGTTTCCCGTTAGAGAGGTTCAAATTGTAATTGTAAAGGTACAGTACCTGGAAACATTGCAGATAGAGAGGTACAAATATATTGACAGAAATCATTGGCATGATGGGCTGATGGCCTCATTCTGCATTGAGCTTCCTTGCTTTTCCTCGAGTTGCAAGGAACTTCAATGCAGGAGGAGGCCATTAGAGACATATAATACTGTCGTGTCCAGTGGGTTTAACCCCTACCTGGATGGATGGCAAAGCTTCTCCCATGAAGGCCTACTGCTGAGACTCAGAGATTCGTGCAGGAAGGGGGCGCGATGGTGGAGGGGCGGAGGAGCACAGCACAGGGGCGCTGCACCAGGACAGCACAAGGGGGGAGGTTTACACTCAAACCCCACTACAAATACACAGCTACAGCTTCTTAAAAAGGAATACATTTAATGAAAATAAACAAATATTTACAAAGGACAATAATACAAAAGGGTAATGATAAAAATCATGATAATAAATCCTAAAGTCGAGGCGCCTCCTCACACAGACTCAAATACAGACAAAGGGAACACAAAATAAAAAGAAAACCCCTCCTTTCAAGAATGTTGGAACTTAGCTTGGCCCAGAGCTGGTCCTTGTGGAACTTGGAATCGAGGCGCTCCTATTCGCACATGCAGATGCGCACAAAATGGCGCGTCTTTAGTTTTCGTAGCAGGACAAACGCATGCCAGGCAATCCATGAGCGGCACTACACACCAAGGCTCAGAGCCCCAGTGTAACGGCTTCGTACACTGATTGTCCTCACTGACCCAACCAAGAGCCAAAGGCCAGCGTCTTGCTTCACCACATGAGCCAAAACGCCTCAACACGACTTCAAGGGTCGTGTCGTCCTCCTCGGCATGCGCTCACCCTCTGCTCTCGTCTCTCCAACAATACGCCTCGTGCCTCCACTCTGATCATGACTCTCAAAAAATGCACAAGCCCTGAACTCCTGCCTCTGATTCTCTTCCGAAATCAACTCTGCCTCATGCGTTCCTCACACTGACCTCGTGCGTGCGCTCAGCCAATCTCTTGTCCTATTCAATATGATGCTCCCACACACCCTCTCAAAACGTGCTCTCAACCTTTCTCTCGATCAGGCCTATCTCTCCTCAGCCTCTGGGGTGTGGCCTGCTCGCACGAAACCTCAGCTTCTGCCTGCTCAGCTAGCTTCTGATGTCACGCCCATCAATCATCAGCCTTGGGGGCATGACTTCACCTGTTGTGTCACCCTTTGAAGGCAGGGCTTTCTGCCCACCTGTAGTTGTTTTAGGGACGTGTTCCCTACCTTTATTGCCAATCTTGAAATATAAAAACATTGGGAAAAATCACAGAGGGATGATTACATACTGAGGAAGCTTATTCTTAAACCCAAGCTATTTAACACGAACACCACCCCCTCGTGTGGTGACACGTAACACTTAAGCCCACAGGTTACCTACTTCGTTACATCGAGATGCCTCCTACACGTCCACGGACCAAGCAACTCTACACAATGCTGTATTCCCGATTAGATACCTCCATCTACCCACACGATCAAAACAATACATATCCTTTCACGGTTGTTTTATGTAGCTTTCTTCAGCTGGAAGAGCATGGGAGGTCATTCTTGGTTGTTCGATGCAGCTTTCCTTGGCTATAAGAGCATGGGAGGAGTCGATTTATTTATATAATCCTAGCCACCTGGGTTAATTGAATAGTTGAGAGATAATTGATAATTTCCTCCATTTCCAAGTGAGAGATGCGTGGGTCTATGTTTTTCAATTTTTTATGTTGACTGCTTTTGACATTTGCACGTGGTACGTGCTTGGAAGACTCGTTGGTAGGCAACTCTCTCTGCGCTGTCGTTGATGATTCGCCAATAAGTGATGAAACCGGTCCGGCAGCTGAGAGGGTGTGTAGCACTGGGATTCTCATGTAAGTACTATTTGTGAATGTCTTTACAACAGTGGAGGAACTCTGGGAGGATTTGAAACAGCAATGGGTTTACCTTATGTAGCCTTTCTAATGGTTGCTTTCTTTGGCTAGAAGAGCATGGAAGGAGAATACATATATACATATATATATATATATATATATATAATTAATATTATATTATTATATATATATATATATATTACAAAGGTATTCAACACATATACATATACCTATACAATAAATATATGTGTGTGTGTGTGTGTGTGTGAATATATATATATATATATATAATACAAGTATTCATACACATATACATATACCTATACATGTAAATATATTGTGTGTGTGTGTGTGTGTGTGTGAATATATATATATATATATATATATATATATATATATATAAATATATATATTGTTGCGGGACGGGGGGGGGGAAGCTATCTGGGGTTCCCACCAGACACCCCGGAATTGCAGGCTGTCGCACAGGATATTCTGTGACGTGGTGGGTCGCTAACCAACCGTGAACGCCAATAACTCAACCACGTGGCCTAGGTCCTCCCGTCTGTGGGTTAATCAGGTTACCAAATTAATCACGTGACCTAATTACCGGGGGGCCATGCCCTCGGTACGCCTTGCCGAACCAGATCAGTGCAGCCGAGCGACACTGCCAAAGACGTACCGGCTAAAAGGAACGGATCGTTGGGAATAAAGTCCCGACTAAGTTAGGATACGGACCATGCTGGATCAATGAAAGAAAGGACGAAAACGAGCTGGAACAATTCCACAAAGGATTTATTACTGGCAGGCGAGGAAAGATATGTGGCACAGTGAATGTTGTTTATTGTTGTCTGTTGCAGGAATAGGAAGAAATGTGAGAGGTGCGGCAATATACAAGCAACTTACAAAAGCAGACCACAAGAGCGATTGAGTCTATCCTGATATAATTATTTTGCACAATCTTAACTTAAGTGAGGACAAGTGCCAGGACACCACACACACACAACACACACACACACACACACACACACACACACACACACCACAACACACACACACACACACACACACACCAATGAAGAGGAGTTAATGAAGAGAAAAAAGGAGAGGAGATGAGGCTAGACGGTCTATCATACCATTGAAACGATTGCCCGACCGCGCCACCAGTACGTTTTGGGGGTGATTGCTCCGGCTTGGCAATTACTTCCCCGACAGCTGGACGCGTCATCTCTTGCTTCATGTACTTGTGCAGCCAGCGTCGGTCCAGAGATGAGACGCGCACCGTCGGCATGAAGGAGGGTACTTGGGGGAGTCAGAAGCCATTGGGGGGAGAGAGGGGAAGTCCGAAGCAAGTGGGCGGAGAAGAGCGGCAAAGTGGTGAAGAAGGGGAGTCAGCAGGTGAATGGGTAGGTTGGTATGATCCCAAGCCAGACAGAACGACCAAAACAGGGAACGAACGAGGGGCAGAACACGGGCAAGGAAACGGGGGGACGAAGCAGAACGGACGAAGCAGGAACGACGAGCAGGAACGACGAGCAGGAACGACGAGCAGGAATGACGAGCAGGAACGACACACAGGAACGACACCCAGGAACGACACACAACTCGCGGCTCCGCGACCCGTCCTTTTATAGATCCCGTGGTGCGGCAGGGGGTGACGACCCGAACTGATGTGTCGTCATCCGAATCGGGCGCTCTGATTGGGCTCCGGCAAGCACACGGGCTGGCCGCCATGACCGGAAGCGGCTTCACTTTACTTCCGGCCAGATGGTTCCCAGCTGCGGAATCGTCTTGCTCCGAGCACCGTGACACGAATCGCCCTGCACCGAACCCCGTGATATGAATTGCCTTGCACCAAACTCCGTGATGTTAATCCCTTTGCACCGAACCCCGTGTCATGCCCCGGCGACCCGCGGTTGGCGCCAGTCAATGTGCCTGCTCCCTCGTGGGCCGCGCGGCCTGAGCGATCCAGCCACACAGCATGCCTCTGCCTGGTAGCAGCTGCATCAAGGCGGAGGTATGGGTGGATGTCTGCTGCCTGTCGGAGACATTTGTGGCTGTCGTGGTGAGCGAAGACCGACGGAAAGATGTTATTGTAACCCCATGCACAGACACGACCAAAGATGTGTGTTATTCGTGCCCCGTTCTGTACGATGATAAAGTATCACGGGCTGCGTGCGAGTCCACCATTGTACACGTGATCAGCGTGCGGGTCCGCCCGCCATCGAGCATGCCCCATACAGTGCATGCGGGTCCGCCATTGTACACGTGGTCAGCGCGCAGGTCCACCCGCCATCGAACATGCCCCATGCAGTGCGCGTGGGTCCGCCATTGCACACGTGGTCAGCACGCAGGTCTGCCCGCCATCGAGCATCGTGTCAGAGGCGGTGAGATGTACGGTGCCAGCCCTGATCTGTGTCAGGGAATTGAGGGAAAGGATTGGATATAATTATTAATGGAGATTCGGATTGAAAAGGGGACAGATA
>CM068955.1:171845729-171861266 GCA_035128595.1 Eptatretus atami | reverse complement strand
AAACAGCAGCGCTGGCCCGAGCCAGGGACACCAGTATAGCCGTGGTTTGTGGCCGTCAGGAGTAGTACGTGGTGTGCTACCCACTGAGAGGGATTGTGTAGCCTGGAATGCAAGGCCTACAAACCTTGCGAGGGTCAAAGTTAGTGTCAAACCTCCAGAAGCACCAGTGTGTGGAAGGACCAGGCAGATATTTGTCACACGGTAGTCGTCGAAAGATGAGCTTGAAGGCGTATGGTTGATGGATGCATCATTATGGGAGCAATTAAAATTTGTGTAAACACTTCAAAGGCTTGTAAGGACACCATTCTTTTGTGGGGACAGTTTCCGTACCTGGAGCACCCCTTTTATATTCTGTGAAATCTCTTTCGGAAGGAACGTTCCGTGATCGAAACTGCGGCAAGCACTTGATCTCGCGTCCATGCGTGATGATGTTCACGCCCGGTGTTGGCATGTTCGCTCATTTGTTCACTGCAGTCAGGGTTAGTCAGAACCTCCACTGAGGCAGGACTCGGTGATCCAACACCGTGCAAATGCAGATGCTTCCAGCGTGCTGGCTGGCGTGACGTGATTGTCCAGCCGAGACCTGGATCTGGGAAGACGATGGTTATCTTGTACAATAATGCGAGACTTAATACAGCAGTTTGATGTTTTGTGTTTACAAAAGTATGGAAATTTTGTGTTTTGCACAGTTATGAACGCATCACATTATTTGCAACGCAATTCTGAGCATATGCCAGCAGTGCGTTTAGGAGGGGAGGGGAGGCGTGGGGAGGGCACGTTGTGCCACTGAAGCAGTGCCCTTACCATTAGAGAAGAAATTTGTAATATTTTAGGTTTTTGTCAGCAATAACACGCCAGCTCTGTATCAAAAAAGACACCTGTCGGATCTTTAACATCCGTCCAGCTAATACTTAGCAGATGTGTCCATCCGAGGACAGCTCATGCTTTGCATGCAACACTGTACGCTGAATCTGAGTTGTACTGCAGGCCATAAAGTTGATTAAAAAAAAAAGGCTTGTTAAGTGGTAATATCGTACATTGTAGACTTATGGAGTCTAGAGTCTAGACAGTTTGCTTTGTTTATAAATTGTTGTTTCATGTGGGTATTGCATTGTCTTTCACTTTGATCTCTCCCCTGCAACATGTGATGCTCTTCTCCATCTTCTCAGCGAGCATTGGTCAACCACACGCCTATAGTTTGAACTCCGAGTCGTGAACTGTCAATGCCAGGCTGGAACAAAGAGCACGGCGGTTGCTTGCTAGGACTACCAGATGCTCGAAACAGCTCTCCCTGGGTTGGCGCGTCTTCCACTGCCCAATCAAGCTCATCGTCTGAAAACAGCATATCAAGGTGCCTCATTCTGGCTTTTCAATGTGTTTTATCTTCTTGTTATGGTGTGCGTGCGGTGGTGCCGTATGTTATGATGCTTACTCTCCAAGAGATGTGACCGAAAGAAGCTGAACACTTGGCACCCTGAAAGTGTGCATGTGCAAGTTTCGTCGATTCAAAGTAAAAAAAACATTTTCGCCCATCTTGCATTTTCTTTCTTTTGCGGAGGCAGCGGATGGGGGTGCGGTGCAATTGCAAATTATCTGAGCTATATAACCATGGTGTATTATATTATTCACAAGTAGTAAACATATTTTTGCTCATGCACGTAACCCGGGTATTTTTTATTTATTTCAGTTCGGCGAGCGAGTGAGAAGGCAGCAGTCTTGCCTATACACTGCCCAGACACAGGATGGTGTCAGAAGAACGGTTTGCACATTTGGATCAAGGTAGCCTTCGGCGGTGGTTTACTCTGCTCGCTACCACCAACAACAACACAAAATTAACTCCAGGAAAAAACACAATTGTTCACTTTGCGATAGAAAAAACTAGAGTCTTTGAAATGCCTGCAACATGTTTCACAATGGTAGCAGTGATGAAGATCATGAATACCTACTCTACTAATTCCATTGCACGTCAATGCACGCAAGCTATGCGATCTCAAAAAAATTTAACGGATCGTGTGAATATGCTCGTTATGTCTCCGCACGCGTTACCCCAAACACTAACCTATTTGATTCCACTTCTTAGTGATTTTTCTTTTACAGAACAGTTTCAAGGACATTACAGTGTATCATTCAGCGTTGTATGTCAAAAAACTAGGCGTGTAATTATCACAATCGTTTATTGCTTTAACAAAGACATATTTGTCACATAAAAGCTCGCTGACAAAAACAATATCGTAGGCTTGGTTGTCATACAAGCCTTGCTCTTCGTATTATGCCTATAAAAGCAAGTGATAGTTGTTTAGTGTATCAACAAAACGAACTGGAAGCTTTACTTGCAACTTGTTGACACAACTTTTCAACAGAGATGCTCAATTCTTTCACTGAATGGTTTGTCCCAGCACCATTAATTCCACTGCATTGGACTTGATTGACGTGATAGACATCTTAAGAAACCTTCTGAGTCAAACTGGTTAGAATGATTCCATTTTCTTAGGCAGCTTGCACATGCAAGCATGGCGAAACGGCTGTAAGGACGATGATGCATGATGATACCAAGCCTAATACCTTTCAGTTCAAGAACAGCATATCATAGAAGAAACCTCAGTTGCTGCCCAAGAAAGTTTCTGAAACCACCTCAATTTTACTACCACCACCTTGCAACTTCTTTTAAACATGACCAGAATTAACGAAATTCCCTGGTTAAAAGCACCGTTACATTTGGCCTTTCAACCAGGAAAACTTTTAAGTGTTCACAAAAAATTGCGTGTACTACCTGCTTATTGTGCACCACTCCTTCCCAATGCCAATATCCAGGCGCATTTGCATGACGTCATCGCCCGGGGCCGCTGAAGCGAAGGGCAGTTACTCAGTTTTCATTCCGTTTGTTTTCTTGTTTGTTTGTTCAGGTGATTATCTCAGCAATCCTTGAGGAAGTTGAAATGTGGGGACAAAAAGTTGAAGACTGCTCTGGCAAAAACGATATTTTCTATTTTGGCATTCATCACATTAATTGGTTAATGACTTAATTATTATCGATTTTATTAATTCCATATTTATTTTCTTTCCATCCGGGCAATACCTCGGCACCTTTGAGCTTGGAAACTGATATGGGAGCGTGGGGAAGCGCGCATACAGTGAGCGACGACCCCACGAGGGCCAGGTAGCCAGGCACGGGCACGGAGCGCATCGGCAGCGGCGAGGTCGCACGGCATGACATGAACAAGCTATTTGGCTATAAAGGGCATTTTTGATTATGCATTAACGATAATCGATAAATCGATCATTTTTCGATGAATTTAATTTTCAAAGAGTTACAGATTCGCGTACATGAAACTTGGTGTGTTTTATGGAGATATTGGCAATGATTGAGAAATCAATTATTTATGACGATTATTTATTTTAATTACGCAATTAATCACTGAATCAAAGCCTGTGTTGGCGCAGTCGTTAGGGCAGCGGCTTGGGATCCAAGAGTCCGAGTTCAAGCCCCGTTCGCCACTGAATAATACACCAGGGGTTGACTCAGGCCTGTCATCCTTCCGAGACTTAGTCAGGCCAAAAATGAAGTACCGTATACTGGGCCGGGTTTATACCCCGGTTGTACCGGTGTATCATAATGTACATAGATGGTACACTACAAAATAGGTGTACCATCTCCCTGTGTCGATAAAGAGGCGAACCAGGTTGCGTCAGGAAGCGGCATCGGCGTAAAACATGTGCCAAACACTATGCGCGATCATACGATGATCCGCTCGCGAGATGCTTGGCGACCCCCTAACGGGAGCAGCCGCAAAGAAGAAGAAGAATTAATCACTGAATCAATCAATTATGCACACCGCTTCACTCCAAATCCGTCTTTTGAGATACCCTGTACACAGACAAAACAGACAGAAAGGGGATGTGAAACAATAACCTCCTTCACCTTCGTGGGCGGGAGGTAATTGAAAAAAAATGCAGGTGAGTGACCAGACAATGGGAAACCGGTAATTTTGTGGCCGACAGACATCGAAGCCAATACACCAGGTAAAATCACAGAACCATTGAAAAAGGCATCCGTAAATTGAGAAAATAAATAAATGCAAAAATCAAATTGCAGGCTGAGTGAGCTAGACGAGAGGAAGCACGTTCATATTGCTACACAAAATGTGTAAGTACACCCCGCTAGTAATTATTAAGATTTACATATTTACTAGCTCTTGTTTTCGTACTGGTTTAGTTCGAGTACAATCGCGAATGTGTTCTCCATATTCTCATAAAATTATTATTATTTTTAAATTTGCATTTTGGGATGCTTTCATTTTAAACCTGTCGTTGAATAAAAATCCGATTTATCTTGTCTGGTCTTCATCGCAGCAAGTACTTAATCATATCCTGCCATCCCCCTGCTGGTCAGGCCATGGGAGGTTGAGCTCTAGAAAAATGAAATACCGTTCATCGGAAATTTGCAATTATTTTCAGGGCTGCTTTCTGAAGCACCGATGCAATCTCTGCTTGTGTGGCATGATGTGTGGCATGGAGGCATGATGATCGTATGTGGCCTTGTTCAATGCCTGACTTTTTGGTAATCATGTGCTAGTCTCATTCCCTTTCACAAGACTGCGGGCTTGGCACTCCAGGACGGGGTCTTGAGCCTTGCCAAAGAGGGCTACCATTACTTCTGAATAGAATCTCCTCGTATTTGCTTGATTGAGCGGTATGAACCAGAGTTGGACGGAAGTCACTTCTTCATTTATGCTTTTTGGCAAGAATGCATAAATTTGAGTGAACTTCTTGTTCCTCATGTTTTCGGATTAGGTGTGACACCATGCTGGAACTGGTTTCCGCGAAAGTGCAAAGTGTTGTGGATAGATTCCGACAACCGTCAGACTCTCCCTAGCGTCAGCTACCCTTCCTGATAGCATCCGGGATCTGGCGATGCCTGCTGCGCCATCCAGTGTGGGTCACCCGTTGCTACAGAAATTATCAGGATGGGATGACAAGCTTCCACCGGCGTTGTGGCAGCAGGAATCAAACAAATCCTGTTGTGGGATAGAAGAGCCAGCAAAGAAGAAGAAACTTTTGATGTACTTCGCAGTAAGTAGATGGTTCACAGAGTTGTTCTTTGGCTGACCACTTGCGCTCATTAAATGGGGAGTGTCGAGTTATGTGTGGTGAAAAAGTAAATGAAGATAACTATGCGGAAAGCCCGGATACATGGAGGGATTCTTTTTATCTCTCAAGTAATATTATTCAATGGAATTTGACCATTATTATGGTCTTAATTTTTTTAAATTATTTTCCCGCGCTTTCGAAAAAGAAAAGCGGAATATTGTGATTGTCTCCGCCCGTCTGTCCGCTCCGCGTCCGTTCCGTCTGTCTTACCCTGTAACTCCTCTACACCGTTTGAAATAGGAACTTGAAACTTGGGACATAGTAGTGATTATGTATGGGAAGTGCACAACACTGGCGGCAATTTTTGATATGACCCCTAGGGGCCGGCCAGAGGGTTGGGGTCATGGTCGTCGCAATTAAAAAAAAATTGTCAAGCTTTTAAATCAAACATTCATGAAGTATACATTTAACAACATTTTTTTTAAACACATGATGATCAGAGGGTTGCTTGGGGTAGGGGGGTGCTTAGCGGATAGGGGCGTCAAAAATAGCTCCTGCCTTACACGTTTGAGATAGGAACTATGAAACTTGGGACATAGTAGAATATTATTTGTATGGGGAAGTGCACAACACTGTCGGGCATTTTTGATATGCGACCCCTAGGGTGCCGGCCAGAGGGGGTGGGGTCCGTGGGGCTGATTAAAATATAATATTATTGTCTTAGAATTTTAAATCAAACATATTCATGAGTTATACATGGGACAAAAGCAGTGCGTGCGGGAATATGCGCGATGGTGTGCCATCGACAACGTAGTTCTATTTTTATTGTCAAGCTTTTTGCCTATTTGTGTTTTTATCCGAGTGCTATTTCACTGGCTGCCAGGATGGCATTAGAGGTACACCACAATCACCTGCAGAGCTGTTGAGTCTGGGTTTGAATCTCTTATCCAGCATATTAAACTGCCACCCGCGTGTTCAAGGGCAGGAAACGATTCATCACATGTGGGGTGCCGTCCCTTGGATGGACCGTTTAAACTGGCCATCACATCTTGCGCTGTAGTGAACTTTAAGGATCCCACAGTGTCCTTCCCGCAAGAGTAGGCGAGATATTGCCAGCCAACCATTGGCCAAATTCCTTCCCTAACTACTGCCTGGAAAAACAATGCGCAAAACACCCAGTATAATCATTGCAGAAGAAACTGCTTCGCCAAGCACGGCGCTCTGTAAAGAGTATGGTTTTCTCCAGAATCAGAAAACTTGGTTCAGTGTGGGATCTCAGCGTTCAAATCCCAATACTTTGTTTTTTCCTTAAATGGCCCCTACTGTCTTCTAATATCCTTTCATTGACTTAAGGTACATACACTTAATGTTGTTGCCCCGCATGTAAATATTGTCGAAGTTTCTCCCTTAAGCTTTAGACATTATCTCTACAGCCAATGAAGCAGCCATTATAGCAGGTGGTGGTGTCATGCGAACAGTTGATTGCAGGCAGTGTATGAACGTCAGGACATAATTGACTGCGATGGTTTACTTTGAATTTGTTGCATTTATTTTTATAATGTTTTATTTTTGGCTATGGGGACAGGTTAGTTTCACGTTGAGAATCAATTTTGACTCTTTTGAGAACTTGTGGCTCTCTCTCTCTTCAAGCATTTTGGATCAAAATGTTATTATTACATTGAATAAAGTCATGCCAGCAAAAAAAAAAGAAAAAGAAAAAAAAAAAGGACCGTGCATCCTACAAGCTCACCTGGATGATCAGGGAAGCACCATTCATGCAGACCCCACAGGACCCTTACTATAATATATATATATATATATATACTATAATTAATATATATAATATATATATAACCATTAATATAAATATGTATATGCGCCGAAACCCCGTCACAAGACGGATTCCGTTCATGAGCCCAATATGACACCAGTGGCGGCTCTTGTAAGAGCCATACCCAGTTCGATGTACTCCATGGCCTTACCTAATGAGACCTACAAAATGTCCGTGTATACGACATTTTGGTGTACACTACTCCTTGTTGAAGAAGTCCTCTGATTTGCTGCACGTGTTCGTACTTTGACGTACCACCGTGTCAAAACTTCTCGCGGTCACAGTACCGAGAAAAACTGATGCGACGCCTAGGAGGAGCACAAAATTGCGTCCTTTCAGTATAATATATAGATTCTCCTTACATTTTACTGTTCAAAGCTTGAAAATGCTGCCCCCGGTGGACGATTCCAGGAACTAACCACCGTTTCCGTTGATGACTGATTATATTTATATTATTCTAAAAACACTTACTGTTCAAAGTTGAAAAAATGTGGCCCTCCGGGGACGATTCCAGGAACTAACGTTCCGTGTGATGATATTGTTATATTTATATTATTCTAATAACACTTTACTGTTCAAAGTGAAAATGTGCCCTCGCTGGACGGATTATCAGGAACTACACAGTTTCCGTTGTGATGACTGATATATTATATTTCTATTTCTAAAAATCACTTTACTGTTCAAAGTTGAAAAAAATGTGCCTCCGGTGGACGATCCAGGAACTACACCGTTCCGTGTCACTTTGATGATATTGATATATTTATATTTTATTTATTCGCTCAGAGTTGAAGGTTGACTATGCCACTATGCTGCGCACTGCACTCTTACAGGTATGAAAGTTTCTTTCAGTCCAGCCGTCACCCAGTACCGAGAAAAACGTGACGCGACCGCTTAGGAGCGAGCCACAAAAATTGTCCCTTCAGCGTATTAATATATAGATAGATATCTTCTTCTTCTTCTTTCGCTGCTCCCCTTAGGAAGTCGCCACAGACGGATCATCCGTTATGATCCGCATACTGATTTGGCACGTGTTTTACGCGGATGGCCCTTCTGACGCCAACCCTGGTCGCCACTTACGAACAACAGGATAAGGCATTGGTTCGCCCATGATCCGGGCTGCCCTTACACCCTCTCATAGCACGGCCCAGTGCAGAGCTCCCGTCCTCAAGCGATTCCTCCAACCCTAGCCTCCGAGAGCTGGATTACAGGCGCACGCCACTGCGCCCCGGTATTCTATATATATATAATATGTATATATGTAATATATATATATATATTACTGAAACGCTCAATCTTGTATGTTGTATGTATGTTCCCGAAATACAGCCAAAACGGTACACGATAGCCACAAATTTTTTTGGGGCCACCTTACTCACCATTCGCCTTGTGGTGTGCAGTATTCAAGTTTCATTAAATCGGGCAATGAAAAATTATTTTAAAAATCAATTCCCGATTCAGTCAAATACTCTTTGCGAGAGAATTTGATCAATGCCAAACAACCTCAGCGCGTTTATTATAGTTCACTGCAGCTATCTTTTATCTCTTGAAATGATTTTATTGAAAATCTCAAAACATTTAGTATTAGACCATAAAGAACGATTTATTTTAAGCATAAAATAAACATCGCCATTTTGCATCTAGTACTTCCGTGTTTCATGTAATAAATTAAAATTGTGTTTAGAAGATTACGCCACAATAATTTTCTTCAACTTTCTTTTCTCCGTTTTTAGCTCGCCTGTTCGAAGAACAGAGAGCTATAGCGCATTTACCCCCGCTTTCCTGTGAGCTCAGCGTCAGCCGTGAGCGTGAAAAATGTTTAAAGTTTTTGTGGGCAAGTTATTTTTTCCTTTTTTAATGTTTTTATCTACCAACACTTTTTTATACGCCCGATATACAGTATATATATATATATATATATATATATATATATATATATATCGGGGCGTATAATGTGATACCTGTCGTCCGTCCGCCGTCTGTCTGTCTTTCTGTCCGTCCGTCCATCCGTTCCTGTCTGCACTCTAATTCCCAAGTTTTCAACTTTCACGTTTATATTGCGGTACATAGGTACAGACTGTGGAGACGGTGTGTCGCGCACATACGTTCGTCATCTAAAGTGTTGCCATGGCAACCAGGAATGCTGTTTTCCATGTAGTAGCACAATTCTGTATATACCTTCTTGTTCGGGCGTAATTGTGCTCACTTTCGCTCTGTTACTGATTACAAATACAAATACATATATTGCTTTAAAATTAATTTGGAGCAGAACTTCACTGCAAATGCTTTATAAAAAAAATATTAATTATATAGACTAGTCTTTTAAAAACGATAAATGTAATAAACAGGCGCAGGCATATGGGTGGCTTTAACACCAACTCGGGTTTTTTTCACATTGACGACGCCAATATCAAGTTTCGTTTAAAATTGGAAACGAAAAAAATTATTAAAAATCAATTCCTGATTCAGTCAACGACTCTTCGCGGATTTATTTGAATCAATGCAAACAACCTCAGCGGTATAATTGCTGGCAGCTATCTTTTCTGATGTTTTTTTTTAATTGCATTGTTTTTATCAACTGCCTGTCAACGGGAACCCAACGGGTTCACGGGTCGTCTGTATATGTATGTATATATATGTATGTATATATATATATATATATACAGTGGAGAAACAAGTATTTGAATATTTGAACTAACAGCTGTCCACACTCAATCATCAGACTCAACCTCTCCCAATGGGCAAGGACCAGAGAGCTGTCTAAGGACATCAGCGGACAAAATTGTAGACTTGCACAAGGCTGGGATGGGCTACAGGACAATAGCAAGCCAGCTTGGTGAGAAGGCCAACAACTGTTGGCGCAATTATTAAGAAATGGAAGAACTTCACGGATAACAGTCAAGCTCCCTCGGTCTGGGCTTCCATGCAAGATCTCACCTTCGTGGAGCCTCAATGATCATGAGAAAGGTGCAGGGACAGCCAGAACTACACGGCAGGACCTGCGTCAATGACCTGAAGAGAAGCTGGACCACAGTATCAAAGAAAACCATAAGTAACACACTACGCCGTCATGGATTTAAATCCTCAGCCGCACGCAAGCCGTCCCTCTGCTCAAGCCAGCGCATGTCCAGGCCCGTCTGAAGTTTGCCAATGACCATCTGGGCATGATCAGGAGGAGGAATGCGGAGAAGGTCATGTGGTCTGATGAACAAAATAGAGCTTTTTTGGTTTAAACTCCACTCGCCGTGTTTCTGGAGCGAAGAAGAAGGATGAGTTCAACCCAAGCAACACCATCCCAACCAGTGAAGCAAGGAGTGGAAAACATCATTCTTTGGGGATGCTTTTTTGCAAAGAGGGACCAGGACGAGCTTGCACCTATGCAGGGGAGGATGGATGGCCAGGTATCGTGAAGATCTGGCCCAACAACCTCCTTCGCTCAACAAGCATTGAAGATTCAAGATGGGCGTGGCTGGGTCTTCCAGCATGACAACCGACCCCGAAACCACAGCCAGGGCAACTAAGGCAGTGGCTCCGCTAAGAAGCATCTCAATGGTCCTTGGAGGGCCTAGCCAGTCTCAAGACCTGAACCCAAATAGAAAAATCTCTTTGGAGGGAGCTGAAAGTCTGCTGTTGCCCAGCGACGAGCCCCGAAAACCTGAATGATCGCGAGAGATCTGGATGCGAGGAGTGCGGCCAAAATCCCTGCCCCTACCAGTCTGTGCAACCTGGTTAAGAAACTATAGAAATGGCTGATCTCTGATAATTGCAAACAAAGGTTTCTGACCAATATTAAGTTCTGTTTTTTTGATGCTATCAAAGACTTATTTCATGCAATAAAATGCAAATTAATTATTTAAAAATCATACAATGTTGATTTCAGATTTTTTGTTTTAGAATTCCGTCTTTCACAGTGAAGTAGTACCTATGATAAAAAAATACAGACCTCTACGTGCTTTGTAAGTGGGAAAACGCAAAAATCGGCAGTGTATCAAATACTTAGTTCTGCCCACTGTATTGATTATAAATATAATATATATATATATAATATATATATATATATATATATATATATATATATATGTATTATATATACCCATGCAACAAACTTTGGTACATCAATTGGTGATGAAGGTTCGTGGTCAAGCTTCATTGAAATTGTATGGTTTTGTTTCAGAGCAGAAGAGAGCAAATACCTATTATTGAGGGATCAAACCACAACCCCCCCCCCCGCAATGCAAGACCCTTAATAAGTGTAGATTTGCATGTGGTCAAATACACCTTTGTTAAGCATCAAGATAGGGAAGCTTGTGCCTAATGTTTTTCCATCAAAATCGTGTGTCTGGTTCAAGCAATAATGAAAAGTGTTTGCTGACGGACTCCACTCACGCAGTTCACTTACGGGACCAACTGCTCGATGACATAAGCTCACCAGCGACTAAAATCTACAGTGTCATACCAGGTGAGCTAAAAAAAAAAAAAAATTCTCTAAAAAACAGACAACTTGATGGATGTTATGCAAAGTTGATTGTTTGCGACATGAGCAACGATTTAAACAAATTCTTTTCATAATCATGTTTGGGAAATGTTAAACATGAAAACAAACAAATAACTCCTAACAGTACCTTCTATACCAGGAAATACATGCTCCCTCATGGAGTGGCCTGGGGGAGGGGAAGGCCTGGAATGGCGGGATGATGAGGGAGTTTGGCAAATATTTTGATGTGTGGCTAGTAAGCCCCTTCTCCCCACAGGGACGAGTAAACCCACTTTACACTGGCCACGTGTACAGGCCATAATCATGGTGTCCCCTCAACCTTGTGGGTAAGCGGTGGGCGAGGCGGCTATTCGTAAAAATTTTTGTTGAGCATTGGCCTAGCCATTTTCAATTATATAAGACCAGACACACATACACAGCATCAATTACCTTTAGGTTATTAGCTTTCTCTGGAATTTACATTCCAGATAAGGTAATTGTCATCGTGCACCATCCGTCCATCCATCCGCCTCCTTTTTCGACTCTCCGGCCAAATGCTGGACCAATCCGGCTAAAATTTGGCAGCCAACTTGTCCTCTTGTAACTGGGAACAGGAATTGCAAAGCTCGTTCTGCCGTCACATGACTTTAAGTCGGTCAAAATGGCCGACTTTAGTAAATGTCTTCAAAAAATATTCTTTCTCCAGACCAACTTGTTAACCCACCAGTAACAGATATGCTACTAATTTCGGTCACAATATTAGGCACAGGGTCCCCTGCATGTTAAATTGCGGAGACCCATGCTTATTCACATGACCGGAAGTGTGTCAAAATGGCGTTCCACAAAATTCCTTTCAAAAATCTGTCTTTCCTTATCCACCAGGCAGAATGCTACAAATTTGGTTTACAAACATTAGGCCAGGATATGGATGTTTAAATTGCCAAAGTCCATTCCGATCATGTGACCGGAAGTGCATCAAAATGGTCGACAGTCACATTTGTGGAAGATTGGTAAATTTCTCAAAAAATCTTCTCAGACTCACCAGTCATAATGCTACCAAATTTTGGTTACAACATTCGCGCCAGGCCCAGATAAGCTGCAGAGGCAGGGTTGTATTTTTTTTATAATATAGGATAATATTGCAATTATATTTTCATGAGGTTTTCAGCCTTGGGTTTGAGAGATGTTGTCCAGTTGTGATTGGTTACTTCAGCGACCAAGTTAAGGTGTGCTGATGTGTTTTGGTGCGAAAATGGTATTCTGCTACTGTTGTTGACCAGTGTGTTTTATGGACGGTGCTTTACAGGATGCTCGGGCTATTTGTGCCCCCTGCTAGTTCGGTATTTGTGACGAGAGCAAGACCGGCGCAGAACTCCATGGCCCAAGCTGTGGCGCACGCGTCACCGGCTTCGGCAGATCGCGGCCCATGTGACAGAGGGGCAGGAGGAGCCGTGCCGCACTCCTGCAGGTACAGTATATAGATGTGAAGACCAACTCTGAGGAATGAGCCAGAGGGGGGGGGTGGATTAACACAATTTTAAGAATCCCCCTGTTAAATGTTTTGGTACTGGTTCCATCGCGGCGGTGCATTTTTACCCTGCGCACACGAAGCGAAAGGCAGGTTAAGAAATTGGTTATGTCCCTCGGTCTTATCAGTTATGATTAAGGAACATCTTATTTACAGTTGAATGTTCATATGTTGAAGAAATTGAATACGAATCGGAACGGTGAATAGGAGACAAGGTTGCCATTCACCGTACCTTGGCCTCTCTGAATTCATCCTCGACCGCACATGCGCAGAGAGGAGTGATAGATTGGTTCACGAAAAAATATTTCACGAAAAAAATAAGCTGGGACCACTATATTCGATTGTTGTGTGTCTGCTGTATGCCGTCTGTCTGTCTGTTCCCGAGCATAGCTCCGTGGATTTTGATTCCGATCTGACAAAATTCTTGGTGGGCAGGTTCTATATCATGATCTAGTTGGGTTTCCTGAAAATGGGCGTGCCGTGCGCCCATTATGGGCGGAGCCACGCCCAAAAAACATTGTGGGTGTTTTTTAGTAGGGTAAGCCGATTTCAATTTGCATATTCTCCTAGCGGGGTGTCGAACTGACGAGGCGGTTCGGTATTTGTTAGCCCAATGGCACCTGCATAGCCCCACAGAGCTCGATCATTTTCGTCCCAAGGTCAGGTCAGAACTTAGAAAATTGCAATCTTTGACGTAAAAAAATTTCTTCTCCGAGGTCGGTTTGCGATCTGGCAGGGTTCGGTATTTGGTTAGCCAATTGGCGCCTGCTAAGCCCCACAGAGCTCATTTTTCATTTTCGTCCAAGGTCAATGGCCACAAAGGTCACGAACTTAGAAAATTCGCTAATTGTGTTTTAGGGGGTACCCAAGTTTTTAATTTGCATCTCTGCCTAGGGGGTTTGTCGAATCTGGCAGGGGTTTTCGGTATTTTTGTGTATAGCCCAATGGCAACCTGCATAGCCCCACGAGCTCAATTTTTCATTTCCTCCCAAGTCAAGGTCACAGGTCACGAACTTATAAATTGCCGATTTTGACATAAAAAAATCCATCTTCTCTGAGGGGTTAGTCGAATCTGGCAGTGGTGTCGGTATTTGGTTAGCCCAATGGCACCTGCATGCCCCACGGAGCTCGATTTTTCATTTTGTCCCAAGGTCAAGGTCACAAGGTCAAGTCACAAGCGTCACGAACTTAGAAGATTTTCGAATTTTGACATAAAAATCATACGACCGCCCAAACTTAGAGAGCTAAGGCATGAACTATTTTTTATGCATATCTTTTGAGGTCATTCCCCAACTAAAAGTCTTGAAAACCATTTTGCTCTTATCTCAACACACCTTGCACATGGCGCCCCCTTCAAAGTTGTTTTTACGGCTATTTCACTCTAAGTATGGATAATCCAATGCAGTGTGAAATGCCATATAGCCTACATGACGTTATATTGTTCCTGGAATGCTATCCAGAGAAGTTGTTGCACCAAAGGTCATAATCTTGACTTTGACTTTAAAGGTCACCAAAGGTCAAATTTTCAAAGTATGTGGGAATCGAACCGGGCGTTTTGCGACCTTCTTCGATTGAACTAACTCCAATAAGCTATGCACGATCCTGTTTCCTTATTTTAATGTCCACAACATGTTTTGTAGACCTTTAAAGGTTAATGCAAAGGTCAATTTTTTTTTTAGGTTGTATGAACGAAACCGGGTTTTCGACATTTTGCAGCTAATAACTGTCACTCGTACCACTATATGTTGATCATTTTTATAACTTGCCCGTTCAAAACGTTATCACATTGTCTCATCCTTGACTTCTGAACACAGCTACATCGTCAAAATAACGCTCTTGAACCATCGTCGTCTTCAGACTTGTATTGTTTTACGATGATTGGCCTGCCTGCACTCAAACAAAAATTTTAAAATCATTCCAAACAGGAAAACTTACTGTTTTTTTAAGCGTTGTTATGTAATGAAGGACACAAACAGGCACGAAAATTAATGTAAACGTGTTCGATAGCGGTGATGCAAAGACACTGGGGAAATCGGTGGTTAAAACGTGGGAATTAATTTTATTTATAGGCCTTTAAAACTTAATTTAAATTTAATCACCTGTACTTGAACACTGTAGAATACAAATTTTTTGTGGGCCTATATTTGTGTGTGGCTATATTTTTGATTTATAATATATATGTATGTAATGTATGTATTGTATATTATATATAGTATGTTATGTATGTATGTTATATAGATATATATATATTAAATTTTTATTATATCATTGTGCCGAATTTGCGCCCCGTTCGGCGCGATGCGATCGCCACGTGACTCGAATCGACGGACCGCCTCGCCCAACCGGACGGACAATCAGTCGTGACCCTCCCGGCTTAACGCCGGGATCCAGTCACGGGTGGTGGCCTTTCGGCCTCACCACGCATCGTGCCAAATCGGCACCCGCGTGGATAGGGTTGTTCGCCAAACTCGACCTACCTAAGTACCCACGCGGATGGTAAACCGGGCAATCGCACCTCGCCGTAGGTCGACTCCGGACACGGGCCGCTCAAGCGGTCCGTTCCGTGCTATCGGGATAACCGAGCGGTGTTATCATCGGCCTCGACGGTTCCAATTAATT
>CM068955.1:171822575-171832734 GCA_035128595.1 Eptatretus atami | reverse complement strand
AGAGAGAGATAGCCTACCCATCCCTTAATTTGTCAAAAACCGAATTTGCCCCAACTTATTTTGTTTTATTTTCTTTTTATTCTTACTTTTCGCCACTATATTTGTCCCGCTAACCCCCTTTACTGTCCCTTGTTCGGCGAACTTATCATCTCCGAGCCTACTCCCAACCCCTACGGTCCCTTCCGGGGGGAATGAGGGTGAGAGCTCTAGCTGTCCTGTGTCGAGGCCCACGAAGCCTCAGATGGCCTTCCCAGACTTCAGTGATCTTTACCCAAAGTGGGTCCAGCGGCGCCACACGAGAGCGAGGGATGGTGTGCGGAGGGGTACACTTCCTATCTACCCTATCCATTAATTGTTAAACTACCCCGGGGCTTTCACAAGGCGCCTCTCGCTTTAATCTATTGTCTATCAACGCAGATTCCCGTCGCCTGTGTTGGTGTCCTCACAATTTCGGGCTCGCCCCCAATTTCTTCCCGTGCCCTTACACGGTCTCATGGCTGGGAGCGTGGCTCCCCTTGCAGGCACGACGCCTCTGGTGCCGATTCTCCGATGATGGCACCTCCTGGCACTACACTGCTCCGAGCCTACCCAGCTCCTAAACCCGGGGAGTGCCCTCCATGGCCGACTCCCCTGAAAACACCTCACGTGCAGGCTGGCTTGCCCGGGTTCCCCTTTCCGAGGGTCACCCGTGCCCACAACACTGCCCACGGCGGCTAATGGCGCCCCGGGCCCCCCCGACAATGCGGGCGACTCCGTGCCCCACTACGCTATCCGGCCCCCATGGGTCCTTGGCCTACTACGGCCGACTAGGCCCTGGTGCCCGGGGTACCCACTCAGGCGATACTCAACCTTTCGGCAGCCACGCTCCCAGCCCGTCAACAGGGCTCCTGCACCCCTCCAAAACAGGTTTCCGATGCCTACACTCCCAGCCAAAGCAAAAACGACTTCGCATTTTGTCATTTAACTAACCCACTAACTCACTTTACACTGATCGCCCAGGGTCCGCTTGGGCGGGAGTCACTCCTCCCCCATCGCTCATCGCACCATGCATTCCAAGATTTCACTCCATACACACCAGACCGCTGGCCCTCACTCACTAACATGTTTCCTATTATCTTCAACACACCCTATCGCTGAAACTCTGCCATCTGGCTCACTACATCCGCCTAACTAATTCGTGCTCCCACGTCGTCCCATACACTATAGCACGTTCCAATTTAGACTCGTAGCTAAGCTACGTCCACTCAGCACTCAAAGTCTGTCACTGTCCTCAAAATCCCAAAACTTTTCCCCTCCTAATCTAAACTAAAACCTCTACGTAATTCCATTCCACGGGCCCTGAGGACTTACCCCTGCCATGGAGCCGGTCTAACTAACACTAACGCTTCCCTAACTAGTGGTCATCCTCTGCCGCTTGACAAGGGGTCTTCACCCTTCGCCCAGGAATCCTGGTTCCCCGAAAGCGAGGCTTGGCTTTTGTTAAATTTTTTTTCTTCAATTTCGCGCAGGCACCAGCGCGGAAACTCACAGCTCGCGCACTTTGCACCTGCCCGTGACGTCCATGCAGCAGCACGTGTTCCTGTCCCTCTTGACGGTAACCATCCGGTCAGGGATTCACCCTCCTGCGGATTCCAAACCCGCACGTGCAGCCATGATGTCACCTGCGCACCACAAAAGCAAAACCTCGCACTCGAGGGGATCCCAACGCGAACACATGTGCTCTGCCGTTGGAGCTTAACACAAGCTCGCGTGGGAACCCGTACGTCCATTCGTTTTACCTGCCTAGCTTTGTCCGTCACGTGGGATCGGCAAATCCCCGCTGGCGTTTCCGGACCGGGCTTCACTCCCGAAGCGAGAGTGGGGGCCTGTGCGTTGCATCAGCACGGACCGCACGCTCGTTGCTGGGTGATACGCGGCACGGTCGCATTCCAACTAACGGCCGCTATTCGGCTCTGTCTATCTGTCGCCGTCGTCTCCGTCGGCCATTACACAGCACGCACACCTGCGTGTTTACGACGGCAACAAGACTCCACTCCATAAACTCACATTCACGACCGGGAAGAAACGCGGGCTGCTGCTCAGCATGCCGACCGCTCTCCTCACATAACCGCGACCTCACACACACGGTCTCCCTCACACCTGGCCGTTCACATTTCAACAGATGCACCTCCTCGCACACGTGGTTCCATCACACACGGCCGTTCACTCCTGCAGCCACCTGTGGTTTTGTTCCACACACGGTGCCTCTTTTTTTTACAACGGCGTGCTGGGAAGCACACACTCCGGACACTCGCAAACAACACCACTCACACACGGGGTCGCACCCACACACCGGGGTCCAGTCCCACACGGTGCTCTTGTACACACTGGCGTGCTGGAAGCACAACACTCCGGCACACCGCAACACCCACTCACACACGGGGTCGCACCAACGCGGGGTCCATCCACACACGGGGGGCGCACTCACACTTGCACCACACACACCGGGGACAACCACACTGGGGATCCAGTGCCACCCAAAAGGGGTTCCGGGGCCTCTATTACCCCCAAGCTCTCCGTGCTCCGTCCCAGCACCGTCCCTCGAACTTCGGCTCGACGACGACCGAACTCAACTGGTCGTGACCCCTCAGGGGCATACTCCCTCCCCTCGTTCGCTGGAAGGAGGCCATCCATGCTGCTCACACCGGTGGTCTCTAACCAGTCCGCAGCTCACACCATTAAGCCTCGCTAACTCTGTGTGTGTGCTCGTCTCCTACCGCGTCCAATTCACCCTCTACATCTCTCCCGTGTATTCCACTATTTTTATTTCCGTCTCTTCCTTGTTAATCTCCTCGTGCACGTCTCCGTCACCCAATTAGTTTTTCCCCTTGCGTCACCCTGTCACAGTTTCATCACCTCCACGCTTCTCGCCAACACGTCTCCCGAATTATTTTGTCGCTCAACCCCGCTCCACTGGGGCCTGCCAACGTGTTTGGCACCCCTCCCAGCTCGTTGCGCTACCACACGGTGGCCGTCGCCTTGACGCACTCCCTGTTATTGCCTTCATGCCCGCCTGCAGGCTTCGGCCCATTTGCTGCATCTCACCCGCATTTCTTTCATTTTTGTTTCCATTCCGTTCTTCACCTGTTGTAAATTCGCTTCTTTGAATTATTCATCCTGCACACATTGTTTTTTAATTTCGTTCATTTGTTGCGTATTCGTATCCATGTTCCCGTTCATAACCTTTATTTTCGTTTTTCATTCGAGTGCTTGTTGTATTTCCATCCATTTTGAAATGCGTTTCCATCCATTTTCGTTTTCATTTCGTTCATTTGTTGCGTATTTGTTTTTCATTTCTCTCATCAAATGCCTCAAACATTTCCATCGTCCGATCCGTGGGCGAATTCGCACGTGGGGGGCCGTTTCGTCTCCGCCCCCAGCCACTGCGCCCATTTCGAGCTCTGGGTTTCAGTTGGGGGGGAAGTCGTCCTGTACAACCAGCATATTCCTGGCATGGGGATGTCCCATCCTGAGCCATGGATTCTAACAATTCTACATCCATTTTTATTACCGCCGGCTCCCGCTCCCTGGAGACTCCATCTTTATTTTCTCGTAACGGGTTTTTAAATCGCTCGTAAATTTGGAGGGAATCGGGGGTCGCTCCTCTGCACCCCTGGAACCGATTCCCGTGAATTTAGCTTGGAGACCGAGAGTTCGTGTTCCTGCTCTCTGACACCAGTGTTGCAAATTCGCGCCCGCGGCGTGCGAAACGGCCACGTACTCGAATCGCGGCACGTCGCCCAGGGACGGACAATTCTGACGTGACGCCTCCGGGAACTATAGCCCGGAGCCAGTCACGGGTGGGCCTTTCGACCCTTCAACCACGATCGTGCAATTCGGCACCCGCATGGGATAGGGTTGTTCGCCAACTAGACATACTAAGTACCCACCTGGGATGGTAAACGGGCGATCGCATCTCTCGCCGCAGGTCCACTCCGGACCGGGCCGCTTAAAGCGGTCCGTTCCGTGGCTATCGGTAACGAGCGGTGTATCGTCGGCCTCGACGGTTTTCCAATTAATTATCGGGCGTATCAAGCCCACTCGAACCTTTTACGTGAAGCAAGATTGGAGATTCAACAAGGAAGGACGCGCGAAATGGGGAACAAGTTTCACACAAGCACTTTATTCACAAACAAAGTCCACAGACACAAAGCCACATATAGTCAGTCAGAATTGCAGCCATAAAGCAAATGCAAGAAGGAACGACAAACAATGCAGAGCCTATACGACCGAATACGCGTTAACACACGGCACACTTAAAACAATACTACTTGCGACGGCGCACCACAACAACATTTACACAGAACGCCAAAAGAAAATGGAAGTCGGGCGACTTGCCTGAAGCGTGTCGAGTCCCTCTCCAACGTCCGTTCGACGTGGTCCGCGCCTGGCCGCGACTCGGTGCCGCGGATGCGTGGTAGGGCGAGGCCTCTCCGACGTGCTCGCGCCTGCACGTGTTGGCCAACCGATGACGGACCAGAGTGTTCGGCGCTATCCCAGCGCGGATAGGGGGGGGGGGGAGCCGTGGATGCCCGAAGTCGGGAGAGGGGAAATGGCGGAACGCTCCTTCCCGCCAGCGGGGTCTTGAACTGCCCCACAGAGACCAGGCAGCGCCTCCAGGACGGGAGCCGGAAGACGGGTAGCGACCGCAGAGCAACCACGATCAGCAAGAGGCATCCACCAAGCAACGAGCATCACCCAACTTTCCCGCCGTCTCCGACTCTTATACCCGGAGCTCCGCCCCTCCACTCCGTTCCCGTTTTCGCTCCACCCTCCTTGAGAGGGTTCTCGAAGAGGGGCGTTCCCTCACGCGACTGCTCACGCTGGTACATTCCCACCAATGCGGCGGCGGGCTGCCCTTCCCCCTTCCTTCACACCAAGCGCGGAGAAGAATGCGCGCGAAAAGCCACCGGCCCTTTGTTGGTTTTTGTTTGAAAATAAAAAATAGAAATAATTGAAGAAACGACTGACTCAAAAGCGTCGGCAGCCCGAATGAATCACATTAATTCCTCTAAACAACGGGTTTGGGGGCTAAACTATACATGTACTTAAAAGATACTGCACCTACGGGAACCTGAAATGGCTGGTTTTGCGAAATTTCCTTCCACAGCGTTCAATATATATATATATACTATATATATATATAATATATTATATATATATTATATATATATATACTATATATATATAAGTATTATACCGTAGAGTGAAGTACGCCGGTAATACCCGGAATTTGCCCTATTTTCCTCACGCTAGTTAGATCTGAGGCATTAGTTATGGGATTTAGGAAGGCCTTCTTTTATTCCTCAGATTTAATGAAGGAAGGCTTTATGCTGGCCGTGTATCCTCAGAGAGGTCCATATTGAAGCGGCCTTGAGCCACTCAATGTTTTCTAAGCAGCAGTGGAAACTGTTCTTGATGTCCTGCAAAACGCCGGACCTGAAGCTGGAACGTGAAAGTTTGTGGCTTCTCCTCGCCCGTCGGTGTGAACGCTCTAGTTATGCAGTTAGGCGACGCTCTCTCTCTGCAACCGACTCTGCTTGCCTGGCTCATTCAATGACACGATCTATCAAGCAGTAAGACGACTTCTTATCTCTATCTCTCTCCAATCTCCATCTCCATCTCCATCTCCATCTCCTCTCCATCTCCATCTCCATCTCATCTCCATCTCCATCTCGCATCTCCATTCTCCATCTTCATCTCCATCTCCTTCCATCTCATCTCCAATCTCAATCTCCCATCTCCATCTCCATCTCCATCTCCATCTCCTCTCCATCTCGCATCTCCATCTCCATCTCCATCTCCATCTCCATCTCCATCTCCATCTCATACTCATCTCTCTCTCTCTCTCTCTCTCTCTCTCTCTCTCTCTCTCCACCTCTCTCTCCTCTCTCTCTCTCTCTCTCTCTCTCCTGCAGCTGACTCCATTGCTGGCTCGTTCCTGAGCAGATATATCAGCAGTAAGACGATCTCCTCTCTCTCTCCTCTCTCTCTCTCTCTCTGCAGCTGACTCCGTGCCTGGCTCGTTCATGAGCAAGCTATCAGCAGTAGACGTCTCTCTCTTCTCTCTCTCTCTCTCTCTCTCTCTCTCTCTCTCTCATCTCTCTCTCTCTCTCCTCATCTCTCCCCGCAGCTGACTCCGCTTGCCTGGCGCTCTTTCTGAGCAGATCTATCAGCAGTTAGCCTGTTGCCGTGCGCGTGCAGTTCGAGAATTCAAAACAGGAGGAGAATGTGTTTTGTTTAAACAGTCACGAATACGCAACATTTTGTATTTCAAAATAAACCCTAGCGTTTTTAAAGCCATGAAGCCTTTTGTTTACGATTAATACGCCGGCGCACTATTCGAAAGCCTTTTTTTTTTTAATGGAAATTTTATATTATTTTTTTTTATATATACTTTTTCATTTATGGAAAGCCATTAGCGCATCCTGGAGCTGAATGTTAGGTTATATGTGTGTAAAGGTTTCATCAGATCGGTCACTGGTCTAGGAGCTTATTTTACAAACAAACAGATCAGACAGACAGAAGGACTGCCATTTATATAGTAGATATTATTGTGCACATATATATGTATATATTGTTCAGGATTCAGTGGTGGCGGGACTTCGCCCCGACTCTTGACCGCCAGTGTTAAGGATTCGGATGTCACTTAAGCAGCACCGCGGTCGTCCGGGGTTTATAATGCCGGCTGGTTCGGCACAATTCTCGGGTTACGCGCCTCAGATCACGATACCAAAATACAGGCTGTGCCTTGCCAGCTGAGGAATACGAACCCGGTTACAGACCTGGTTTTGTCAGAGACCGAGCGAATTCTGCCAGTCCTGTACCATTTGGTTTTATATACCAATCGAGCGAATTGTTTCTTTCTCAGCATGGCACGAATAATTCAAGGTGGCCAAATCTCGTATAACTCAGCCAGATTTATTGGCGGACCACATCAGGGAAACACACAAGCAAAGCATTCATGACAATGTTATAATTAATCTGTAACCAGTTCTTAACTAGGGAGCTACGGATTACGGTTTTGAAGGGAACCGGGCGAGATAAACCTTAGACAACATGCAGAACAAGACAGCGGAAACCATACAGACAAGACAGCAGAGTAACTTGGTGATGCCGCATGGATGAGAGGAAAAAAGTGTCAAAGGCCCGAATGCGGCTCGTGGCAAGCCGATGTCAACAGATTCGAGCACGCAGCTCGGCATGCAGCGTGGCAAAATGGCGGCGTCGTTCTTCTTTAGTTGCACCACCACGGCACGCAGCCTCAGCATGTTCAGCCCGTAAGGTCGACGGCACAAGACGAAAAGATCTATGGTATGCTCCAGCTTGGCTTTTCACAAGGTCCAGTATACAAGTCGTGGCCTGGCCTGTTCACCTGGTTAGGTCCAAATTGGGGTGTTGGGCTCCGTGCAAGGCGGATCGATGGGACCACAAGACGTGGTCGTGAGTAGGGCCAGTCAGAGGCTCCGTCACTGGACTCCGGATGAACCTGTCGATGTCTTCCTCATAAAAGTCAATCGCCGACTCCCCTCCTGCAGTCCCTCCTGCCTCTTTCACGAAGCAGATCGCAGACAGGCACAACCGTCCCTAACACAGCAGATCGCGACTCTCACTAGTCGCTTCTTCCCTGCCTTCCCGGGGCTCGCTCTTCTCACTAAAGCTGATCCCAGACTCGACTCTAGCAGCCTCTCATCCAGCAGAAGTCAGACTCTCACAGTCGTTTCTCATCCAGCAGAAGGCAGACTCGACAAAGCAGCCGTTTCTTTTTCAGCCGATCGCACCACCTCTCGGCGCTCTCAGTCCCACCTTCGCCTTCCTGGTGCTCGCTTCTCTAGGCCACACTCTCTCAGCCGACTGCTCCTCCCAGAGCACTGGGCGGAGACTCTTTCGGAGAGGAGGACGAAGAAGAAGAACCTCTCGGTACACCACCCTGCACGAACAATCAACAGCCTCGTCACCTCCCGACACACATGTAACGTCCAATTACTGAACAACCTGGCTAAACATGCATTTAATGGGGGATCTGGGCTAATCCTATATTTAATAACACACAAGGGCCATTTCTGCAACAATACTTATATATATATATATATATTATATATAATATATATGTATACAGTTCTGAAAAAAATTAAGAGACCACTGCAAAATTATCAGTTTTTCTGGTTTTACTATTTTATAGGTATGTGTTTGAGTAAAACGAACATTTTTGTTTTATTCTATGAACTACTGACAACATTTCTCCCAAATTCCGAAAAAAAAATATTGTCATTTAGAGCATTTATTTGCAGAAAATGACAAAGTGGTCAAAATAACAACAAAGATTCAGTGTTTTCAGACCTCAATAATCAAACAAAACAAGTTCATATTCATTTTTAAGCAACACAATACTAATGTTTTAACTTCGGAGAGTTCAGAAATCAATATTTTGTGGAATAACCCTGATTTTCAATCACAGCTTTCATGCGTCTTGGCATGCTCTCCACCAGTCTTTCACATTGCTGTTGGTGACTTTATGCCACTCCTGGCACAAAAATTCAAGCAGCTCGGCTTTGTTTGATGGCTTGTGACCATGCATCTTCCTCGTGATCACATTCCAGAGGTTTTCAATGGGGTTCAGGTCTGGAGATTGGGCTGGCCATGACAGGGTCTTGATCTGATGGTCCTCCATCCATACCTTGATTGTCCTGGCTGTGTGGCATGGAGCATTGGCCTGCTGGAAAAACCAATCCTCAGAGTTGGGGAACATTGTCAGAGCAGAAGGAAGCAAGTGTTCTTCCAGGACAACCTTGTACTTGGCTTGATTCATGAGTCCTTCACAAAGACAAATCTGCCGATTCAGCCTTGCTGAAGCACCCCCTGATCATCACCGATCCTCTACCAAATTTCACAGTGGGTGCGAGACACTGTGGCTTGTAGGCCTCTCCAGGTCTCCGTCGAACCATTAGACGACCAGGTCTTGGGAAAGCTGAAAATTGGACTCATCAGAGAAGATGACCTTACTCCAGTCCTCTACGGTCCAATCCTTATGGTCTTTTGCAAACCTCAGCCTGGCTCTTCTTTGCTTCTCATTGATGAAGGGCTTTTTTCTGGCTTTGCACGACTTCAGCCTGCCCCTAGGAGCCTATTTCGAACCGTCCTCGCCGTACACTTCACCCAGCTGCCATTTGCCATTCTTTTGTAGGTCACTTGATGTCATCCTACGGTTGTTGAGTGAATTCGAATGAGTTGGCGGTCATCCCGTCAGTGGAAAGTCGTTTTCACCTCTGCCAGTCTGTAGCTTTGTTGTCCCAATGTCTGCTGCTTGACGTTGTTCTTATGAACCGCCGTCTTTGAAATTTTAAGGATGGAAGCAACGTGACGCTCACTGTATCCCTCTGCCAGTAAAGCCAGAAAATGAACCCTTCTTTTCCTCACTCAAAACTTTTCTTTTCAACTTTTTGGCATGGTCATAGTTATTTTTTAATTCCAATTACTTTTGAGGTACTACTCGCACTGTTTTTGCCATCCAGCTGGAACTATTGCAAGAGGATAGTGATGACCACAGCAGTGGTTTTTATACTTTTCCTTGTTAAATAAGATTCGGTTCAGGTGATCACCTAATCAATACCTCACAAAGTAGAATGAGGTGTGCCTGTGTTGGAATTCAACAGACACTGGAATGGATGGCTGCCATACATGTTGCGATGCTGATTTAAAAATTTTTTGGAGTGGTCTCTTATTTTTTTCCACAGCTATATATATATATATATATATTATATATATATAATATATATATATATATATATATATATAATATATATTATAAATATAATTTATATATAATATATATAATATAATATATAATCATACAGTACCAGTCAAAAGTATGGACATATATACTCATTCAAGGGTTTTTCTTTATTTTTTTACTTATTTCTACATTGCAGAATAATCGTGAAGAATAGCTGGTGTTGGTTCAGTGGTTAGGGTGGCGGCTTGGATCTAAGGGTCCTGAGTTCAATCCCCGTCGGCCACTGAATTAAAACACCAGGTGGTTGACTCAGCCTATCATCCTTCCGAGGTCGGCAAAATGAGTACCAGTTCCAGTGTGTGTACTGGTGGAGGGGCACTGCATCAG
>CM068955.1:171785041-171798686 GCA_035128595.1 Eptatretus atami | reverse complement strand
AGTTGGACCGCAGTGTCTAGGGGGTCCATTTTTGGAGTGTCTGGTACCGGTAGTGCAGCGGACTATTTGTCTGGCGTAACCCATTTTGTACACTACGAACTCAATTGTTAATTTAGAATTATTTTTGAGTGGCACCTCGCTCGTCTATGCTAGTCCAATTATTTAGGCCCTTTGTGGGGGGTCTGGCGGGCCTTTTGCAACTGCAGTGGGAAAATGTTGCTTTTGTGTTGTTGTATAGTCGTGGCAGTGAGCACACCGGTGGTGGATTTAAGTTGGTACCTCCTCTCTATGTAGACCCATTTTTGGCCTTTGGGGGGTTCCCCAGGTCTACGCAGTGGGTGGTCGCGCGTCCCATTTCCTTCATTCAGGTGACCCCAGAACACTTCCCTATAGTTCGACATTGTACCTCTCTTCGTCTAACAAATGTCTCTGGTGCTGACCGGTGCGTCTGACCATCCACCTATTATGTTTTGGCTGCGTTACTACCCAACCACCCATTCGGTCCATTATATTATATATATATATAGATATATTATATTATTATATTATGTTACGAATTTGGGAATTCGAGTTGCACACAACATACAGGTTCCTTTGTAGCTATGTCGATTATGCTTGTTCTCCTAGATAGCTACCTTTCTTGTTTAAATGTTCGCAAATCGATTAGATGCGCTGGGATCGATTAATTGTTAGGGAACGACAATGGGAATTCCTCCCCTCTTTTGCGCAGGGAAGAAGCACCTGCCGTCCCGTGAGTTCATGTGTCAACACTTCTCCCCCGGTGTTGAGCGGGGTGGTGGATCACGAGGCATTGAGATCCGCCGTGCGTTGGGGGGGGGGGAGGTATAGGACGAGACCTTTCTTTGTTCTGACGAGTAGTTAAGCTTTTTGCTTCGCGAGGAGTTAGTCGCTCAGAGATTCGGTCTGTTAGGCTGGTTAGGGTGGCGCTCGGAGCTTTTTGCTTTGGCTGCTCAGTGAGCTTCGCTGGGCTGGCTCGGAGGAGGCTTTTTCTTGGTGGTGTCAGTGGGCCTTCGGCTTCTGTTTGGCTTCAGGAGAGCTGTTTTAGCTTCGAGCGCTTTGTTTGGAAGAGAGTTGAGCTTGGTCGCTCGCTCGAGCTTGAGTGATGTGGCTTCTTCTCTTGTTCTGGAGCTCTTGTTCCTTTTGGTTCCCGGTTTGTTGCGACTTCATCGCCTCTTCTTGGGTGTTCCTTGGGGCAGCGACGCATCGAGGAGGATCGGCGCCTCGTCTCACCAGCACGTGTGGAGCGCTGGAGGATTCGTGGAGCCTCGGGAAGGATCGCGGCTCGGCGATCTGGTTAGCCAGCTCGCTCTCGCTGGAGCCCGGATCCGACAACTTGAGACCACGAGTGTGGAGAGGTTCGAGATAGGTTCTGGTTTAGCTCACTCTTACTCCGAGCTGGCACCGTTTTAAGGCCTCTGCCACCATTTTTGTGGTGTTGTGTGTCGTACGTGTGTCGTGGGGCCCGTCTAATAAGTAGAAATTGTAAGTGCTTTGGTTTGCTGATAATGTTTGCCTGCATTTCTATAGAACGGTTCGTAGTTTTCTTGTGTCAGCTTTTGTTGGCTTGTATAATTGCATACGTGTTTTTGCCTTGTGTTTAATTGCATAAGTGCTTATTATATTAAATGTCTTGTGTGAATGCTAAACCTGTTCGTTGCGTCCTCTTCCCTTAATTGAACCGCTCATCTTGCACTCGAGAATATTCGTTTTTTAAATAGCCAGGTAAAGTGATCGGTCCAACGGCTTGACTGCGATTATACCCGCTCGTTATCCCAAACGTGAAGCGAGGCTTTTCAGCGGCTCGTTTCCAAGCGGTTCGTTGAACGGTACATTGTCCTTCCTAAACCTACCCGCGCGAGTACTTAGCTAAATCGAAGGATTTGCGCGATCGGACCCCTGATAGGCGAGGTAGAGTCGGACAAGGTTGTGGGGTGGGTTAAACACCCGTGGTGGTTTCCCGGCCGTTGGTCGAAGGCGACTGGAATTGTCCGTTCGGTGGGCGGCGCCGCATTGGTTAGACGGTTCGTATCGCTCGCCGCGGCGGGAAATCTACAACACTTTCTATAAATTTTTTTATTACTGGGGTTTTATGCTACCTGTACTATGCCAATTGTTATACTATAAACGGTCTGGATTAGGCTATGCAATTTAGCCAATTTTGTATAATCGTAAATGTTGATTATCTAATGCTGAGAAAATGATGCTGAACGTTCATGGTTGCTCACCCTGGTAATGATAGAACAATCTTGTATAAGCCTGATAAAACACGTTCCTGGGACTTTATGGCTCACCTTGGCACATGGTAGAAACAAATACTTGTATAAACTGCATAAACAGTTGTCCTGGACTTATGGCTCACCCTGGCACTGATAAACAAATCTTGCTTATTAAGCTGATACACAGTTCTAGACTTATGCTCACCCTTGCACATGTAGAAACAAATCTTGTATCTAGCTGCAAAAAACAGTGTCCTGGGACTTTATGGCTCACCCCGGAATTACCCATTTTGATTTTAATACGAACGTGTAAATTGACAGCATTGTCGGACTCTGTGTCAAAGTTCATTTTACAACGAACATAATAAAGAAAAAAAAAATACGTAACTTGGTCACCGGAATTCGGGAGAATTCGGAGATTATATTTTACCACGAAGATGTGGTAATTTTGCTATGGACGAGATATTAATTTAAGCGGTGATTAGTAAGGCAAACAACCCCCCGCCCTTCCCCTTCCCTTTCACCTGAATAATTTAATTGTGCCCTAAAGTTTCAATACGTAGGTGTAAGAACACATTGCAATATGGGGAATATTATATCATTTATTTGCAAATGTTTATGCGAAGTTGAATGAATAACCGAGAAACACGAGTTCCGGGTTTACTTATTTAATATTTACTACCGAAACGAGTGACGTCATCCGGCCGGTCTTGTTTGGACGTGATCGCATTGCGCAATGGCTGCAGATATCAGCTAACGGTGAGCGAGAGGTTGTCGTGTTGGCGAACAAGAGGTCAACAGAAGATTCGAGATCTCGAGATCTGATAACGAAAGGGAGATTTGACAATGAAACTGTAACTGTAAACATCGTATGATCTTGTTGCAGCGATGGAGAAGCTGAGAAGAATGTGAGGGAAGGTGTTCAGAAAGAAGTAAAGTGTTCGTGATTGTGAGGATGGCGAGGCCTTGGTTCAGTTTCACAAAAACATTTGATGAGGATGAAAAATCCTTGCTTGGGCGAAGAGTTTGAATCGAAACGAATAACAGGAGTGAGATGAAGAAGAAGATGTCGTTCTTCGAGGAGCTGAAAAGCTTTTGGAGATTTGGTTCAAAGACAAAGCGGGAAGTGATCTCGTGTCATTCTCCCAGGTCGTTCACCCACCACACACCCACCACACCCCACACACACCACACACCCACACCTTCACTCTCTCACACTCTCTCACACTCTCTCCACTCTCTCAACATCTCTCACACCTCTCACTCTCTCACACTCTTCACACTCTCTACACATCTCCACACTCTCCACACTCTCTACACTCTTCACACTCTCTCACACTCTCTCTCATACTCTCTCACACACACTCTCTCTCACACACCTCTCTCTCTCTCCTCTCTCACACACACTCTCTCACACACTCTCTCTCACACACTCTCTCCACACACTCTCTCTCCACACATCTCTCTCACACACTCTACTCACACACACTCTCTCACACATCACACTCTCTCTCTCACCACACCTCTCTCACAACCCTCTCACACACTCTCTCACAACACTCTCTCACACACTCTCTCTCACACATCTCTCTCACACCACCATCTCTCTTACACACACTCTCTCTCACACACTCTCTCCACCACTCTCCTCACACACACACTCTCACCACACACTCTCCTCACACACCACACTCTCTCACACACCTCTCTCACACTCTCTCTCTCACACACTCTCTCACACACTCTCTCTCACACACTCTCTCTCACACACTCTCTCTCACACACTCTCTCTCACACACTCTCTCTCACACACTCTCTCTCACACACTCTCTCTCACACACTCTCTTCACACACTCATCTCTCACACACTCTCTCTACACACTCTCTCTCACACACTCTCTCTCACACACTCTCTCACACACACTCTCACACACTCTCTCTCTCAACACTCTCTCTCTCACACACTCTCTCTCTCACCACTCTCTCTCACACACTCTCTCTCACACACTCTCTCTCACACACTCTCTTCACACACTCTCATCTCACACACTCTCTCTCACATCTCTCTTCTCTCACACTCTCTCTCTCTCACACTCTCTCTCTCTCACACTCACATCTCTCTCTCTCTCACCACTCTCTCTCTCACACTCTCTCTCTCACTCTCTCTCTCTTCACAACTCTCTCATCTCACCTCTCTCTTCAACACTCTTCTCTCACACTCTCTCTCTCTCACACTCTCTCTCTCACACTCTCTCTCTCACACTCTCTCACACTCTCTCTCTCACACTCTCTCTCTCTCACACCTCTCTCTCTCACACTCTCTCTCTCTCCACACTCACACCTCTCTCTCTCTCTCTCTCACTCTCTCTCTCTCTCTCTCTCTCTCTCTCTCCTCCTGCTCTCTTCTCTCTCTCTCTCTCTCTCTCAACACTCTTCTCTCTGTGCCGTGCACAAAACACACACCGAGTGCTGAGAGATGTGAGTGCATGTTGGGAGTAAGGAGTGTGAGTTTGTGTGGAAGTGAAGACGTGGATGTGTGCATTGTTTGTGTGGAAGTGAAGAGTGATGTGTGCATTGTTTGTTGGAAGTGAAGAGTGATGTGTGCATTGTTGTGGAAGTGAAGAGTGAATGTGTGCATTGTTGTGTGGAAGTGAAGAGTGGATGTTTGCATTGTTTGTGTGGAAGTGAAGAGTGGATGTTGAATAGAAGAGTGGATTGTGAATTCTTTGTGTGGAAGTGAAGAGTGAAGTGTTGCTTGTTTGTGTGGAAGTGAAAGAGTGGTATGTTTGCATTGTTTGTGTGGAATAGAAGAAGTGATGTGTGAATTCTTTGTGTGGAAGTGAAGAGTGAATGTGTGCATTGTTGTGTGTAAGTGAAAGTGGATGTTTGCATTGTTTGTGTGGAATAGAAGAGTGATGTGTCAATTTTTGTGTGGAAGTGAAGAGTGATTGTGTGCATTGTTTGTGTGGAAGTGAAGAGTGGATGTTTGCATTGTTGTGTGTGAATGAAGAGTGGATGTGTGCATTGTTTGTGTGAAGTGAAGAGTGAATGTGTGCATTGTTTGTTGGAAGTGAAAGAGTGGATGTGTGCATTGTTTGTGTGGAAGTGAAGAGTGGATGTGTGCATTGTTTGTGTGGAAAAGTGAAGATGATGTGTGCATTGTTTGTTTGTGGAAGTGAGAGAGTGAGATGTGTGCATTGTTTGTGTGAGAATTGAAGAGTGAATGTGTGCATTGTTTGTGTGGAAGTGAAGAGTGGATGTTTGATTTTTGTGTGGATGTGTTGCATTGTTTGTGTGGATGTGTGCATTGTTTGTGTGGAAGTGAAGAGTGGATGTGTGCATTGTTTGTGTGGAAGTGAAGATGGATGTGTGCATTGTTTGTGTGGAAGTGAAGAGGATGTTTGCATTGTTTTGTGTGGATGTGTGCATTATTTGTGTGGATGTGTGCATTGTTTGTGTGGAAGTGAAGAGTGATGTGTGCATTGTTTGTGTGGATGTGTGCATTTTTGCTGTGGAAGTGAAGAGTGGATGTGTGCATTGTTTGTGTGGAAGTGAAGAGTTGATGTTGCTTGTTTGTGTGGAAGTGAAGAGTGGATGTGTGCATTGTTTGTGTGGAAAGTGAAGAGTGGATGTGTGCATTGTTTGTGTGAAGAAAGAGTGATGTGTGCATTGTTTGAGAGTGTGGCATTGTTTTGGTGAAGTGAAGAGTGGATGTGTGCATTGTTTGTGTGGAAGTGAAGAGTGATGGTGCATTGTTTGTTGGAAGTAAAGGAGTGATGTGTGCATTGTTTTGGAGTGATGTGTGAGAGTGGATTGTGCAGTTTTCTGGATAGAGCGATGTGTGCTTGTGTGTGAGTGAAAGTGATGGTGGTTGTTTGATGTGTTGCATTGTTTGTTGGAAGTGAAGTGATTGGCATCGTGTGTTGAAACGGAAGTGGAGTGAGAATTTGAGTGGAAGTGGAATGGAGTGATGAATTTGAGTGGATGTCATGGATTATGTACGTGTGGAAGGCTGTAAGGATGGTTACCTATAATGGATTTGGATGGCAGGATACTGGTGAATTCCAGGACATGGAGTTGTTTGTGGGAGGGGCTTCACGTGTGGTGTACGGTGTTGTGGAATGTTTCATAGGGAGGTGAGTGTACGGAGTTTGATTGGTTTGGGGAAGGTGTGTCGTCTCGCAGTTGCATTGTGTTCGGACATGGTGGTGAGTGCATATTGTCCATAAGTGCATAGCAGGGAGGGTCTTGCTGTTATTGGAGGTGTTGAAGATCGTGTGCTTGGGGAAGTATATAGTTGTCCATCCACATCTTGGGGTGGTTGCAAGTGCATACGTATGACCTCAGAGTAAGGCACCAGCATGCTGTTGTAATATGCCAAGCAGTGCTGGAAAGTATGCATGGGCAATGGTATTTATCTGGGGTGTGAGGGGGTAATGGATGGGGGGGTGAATTGGTGTACATATTCTCTTGCAGGAATTGTTGTGCATGGGTTTTGATGTGTTATGTGGACCAAGCCATGTTTTGTACACATTGGGGAAAGTTTTAAGTGTAATGAGGAAAAGAAGTTTTCATTTTCTGTGATATGGTGTTGTTTCAGACGTGAGTGGGATTCTGTTTTTTGAGTTACGTCCTGCCTCATCATCTCACATGTCCTCAGCTGACCATGATGCTTATGTACTGAGGTAAGGCTCTCACGCTGTTTTTCTTTTCATAACGAAAACCTGATTTGTTGCCAAGAAGAACAAACTTTACTTCTGTTCTTTTTAGCAGCGTCTCGCGGCAGCGAACGCTGCTCATAGAGAGCTCCGGCGTTGTTTCTTCTTCTTCTTCTTTCTTCTTCTTCTTCATGAAGACAAAACCTTAATCTCACGGACTCGCTCTTGTATATACGAGATCCGGATCTCCTTAAATACTGAGCACATGTACACATCCTCACATAGACGGTGCCTTTTGAGAGCGTCTATCCATGAACTTTTAATATATTCGGACATTTGCTTTAAAGTTTCGAAAAGTTCACGTTACTATTTAAAGATTATTCCATTTATCGTATTGTAATTTCAGTAAAACAATATTATTTCGTAAATACACGATATATCGTAAATACGTAAAGACATTATGACGCGTTTCGCTATTGGCTTAATCAAGGCACGTGACGAAATATCGAAGTTGTTTTTTTTTTAGCCGACAAATCTTTAGGACGCTGCTCGTGGACACATTTGTCCTTGTTCTTCATCTTTTCCAAAACTTTCAATTTAACGTTCCTTAGACTCACAAAAAAAACCCCTCCACTGATGCAATGGACAGTTAATTATCCCACTCTTCGATGTACGAGGGCCAGTCAATAAGTAACCTTAAAATGGCATATATATGTTATTCAAAATGTACTGTGTGGCCATAAAGTCTGGAACATCAATAATATTGTCATCTGGGTTCACATCCCAAGTTACCCCCCCCCCCCGACCGAAATTGTGATACTGGGCGGTTAACACCACTAGCCCCCGGGACTGCCGAGCGTTCCTTATTCAGAGGAGGCGGACACGTTAATCCTGAGATTTTAACACATGCTAAGGGACTGACAGACGGGTGGAGGAGCACAGGGAATGAAACGGATGCACAGCGTTTATCCTCGAACCACTACGATTACACGAATACAGCTCCTTCAAAATGAACACATTTAAATGAACTGCACAAGTATTTACAAAGACGATAATTCAAAAGGAAATGACAACGGTATGAATAATAAATCAATCCTACAGTCGAAGCCTCGCACACAAACTCAAACACAGACAAAGGGGACATAAATACAAAGAAAACCCTCCTTTCAAACTATTGCTTTACTCAGCTTGGCCAGAGCTTATCCTTGTGCAACTGGAATCGAGGCGCTTCTCTCGTAGCAGCGACGAATGAACGCCAGCAATCCGTGAGCGGCACTCCACATCAAGGCTACATCACTCCACATGAAGGCGCAGGTTTATTCAGTGAAATCAGACACAAATTATATAATCTGAGGCAACTCACGGATGCACGTGCAGGGATTGATGAAATGCTGCATTAATGCAATGCGTTCATTTGCAATTTTGCACAGCCATTGAACTGTGCGTTTCTCATGAGGGACAACTCATTGAACATTCATGTATTGTAATGTAATGTAAATAACCATTTATAATGTATATTCGCCAATGTTTTCCAAACTTTATGACCACCCTGTAATGTGTGTAATTGTAGACATATGTTATCTTAGGGTAAGAGTGGTGTTTTGCAGTTTTAGATCTGACAACATTAGAGTGTTGATGTCGAGGAGCAGTTCCAAGATGGAGGCTCCTTTGAAGCATGCACATCAGGGAGAGCAACTTCTGTCATCCGTTTCTTGGGAGTGAGGTGTGAATCCACTGAAATCCATCGCAGAATGAAAATGCATCTGGTGACTCATGTTTATTGCTGCAGCAGGTGTACGACTGGGACAGGAAGTTTAAAATGGAGTATCGCTGTGGCAGACTGTAATTGTACTTGTTGTGGCAGACAAGTTGTGTGGCAGACTGTAAATACTCTCACGAGCGGCCTCACCAGCCAACACACCAAAATGGTTACAGGATTGAGCGTGTACTCAGGGAAAACCGTCGCATTACGCTGGATGAATGGTCTCTGATATTAACATTAGCCATGGTTCAGCCACACCAATCATTCACAACCTGCTGGGGTTCCACAACATGTCTGCAAGGTGGGTGCCGAGACCAAACTCACACCTGAACTGAGAGAACTCCACTTTTAAACTTCCTGTCCAGTCAAACACATGCTGCCGTGATAAACATGTCACCAGATTGCATCTTCATCTGCGATGGATTCACTGGGATTCACTCACTCACTTCCCAAGAAACGGATGACAGAACGTTGTTCCTCCCTGGTGCGTGCTTCTAAGAGAGCCGCCATCTTGGAACTGCTTCCTCTGACATCATACGCTCAATTTGCCAAGATTCTAAAACAGGCAAAACATGACTCTTACCCAGAGATATAACATAATGTCGTCTACAACTACACACATTACATTCTCAAATTTATATCACCATTTTAAGGTCACTTGTTGACTGCCCTTGTAATATGGCCTATGTTATTTCGACTTGTAATACTGGCTCACACGAGGGCTCTCGACAATACGCATTTGCTATAAGGATACGGAACTTTCAAAATGACGTATGATTGCTAACGAGGGTCTGCACATACGTGTGTGTGCGTGCATTGCGCGCGTTTATATTTACTCATTTTGCTCTCGCACTTTTAACCTGCCATTGCAAGATGAAATCTAAATTAAAAATAGCCTTTTAACAAAATTTTCAGCATTAAGACGAAAGAGTAGCAATTACAAAATTGTTAACTATAATTGTTTTTCCTTCATTAAATCAGACTCACAAAAAATCGAAACATGAGAAATATCCGTGGTGAAGGTGTGGGTCATACAATTTCCTTTTAATCCAAGCTAGCGTTGGTCGTGGATTTAACACACCTTCCCACATCCACAACACATGGACACATGGGCGCTTCTTTTAGCAATAGATGAAAAGATCTCGTATCATTCTCTTGTGGCCCGTGGCCCCGGATATTGCGGGGGGGGGGGAGGGTGGAGATGGGGAATGAGGGTTTGTGTGGTGGCATGTCGTGGTTGTCGGAAGCATGTGGTGTCAGTGTATCTGGAGCTGCGAGACAACCCGGGACTGCTACGTGCTCTTGCTCATGTGCAGCATGCTCCCGAAGGCGTAAAGTGGGGGTGACTCAGGATGGGGAGGAGATCGCCTTGAACTTAGTGGAGACGGCTTCACAGCCGCTCGCTGAAACGCCAATCATGCCCTGCCAACAGGACATGCCTCTCTCCCTCTCCTCTCCTCTCCGTACCACGGGAAGTTCACCGCTGCTGGACGATGGGACCAGACCCGTCTGTCAACTTTTTTAACGGTTGCCTGCAACGTCTTTCTGTCTGCAATGACCCCCTGCTCCTGTGTCTCTATTGTATGTGATTGATGGACTCTAAAGGATCGGCTATTTAAGGATATGCATTTGTCATTGGTTCGTCTGGCGCGCTGGTCGATAGTGGGTGAAGGGAATTGCATTGTTGATTATTAGAGTACACATTTATTTGTTTTGAATTGCTTTTTAATCCTACCCATGTGCCATTTCTTTCAATATGGTACTTTGCTCGGGATAATTCTGGGTGAATCATGGTGCTTCTTTTGGTGGTTTCCATAGTCCAGTTAAGGCTTGATTAGGCTTGATATTGCTACCGCAAGGCAAAGATGCGCGTCACATGACTCAGGCTCGTCAGCCTTGTCATCGTCACGTGATCGCTTTCGCTGACAATCACCACCAATTTGGGTCTCCAACCTATATGATAGTGGCTTTGGAACGTAAGGTGAATCAGGTGGCGGACAGGTGTGTGTTTAAACGGGTGACTTTCATGGTCGCTTGAACTCGACTAGCCGGATTGGAACTTTTGAACACGGAACGGACCGCCGACTGTACAATAATTTATATGGGAACATTTTAAGGTGTACGTTGCTTTTTTATCTTGGCCAAAAACGAAGTTTTTGCAAGTATATGTAGATCGCTTGTATGTTTATTTTTTTTTATGTTATGTCTGTAATTCACGTATAAAAAATTCTGGCAGAGCACACGTTATCATTGGAATTTTTGTAACTTCGCATATAGAGGCCTATGAGGTCCCTTTCAGCGACAATATTTTGAAGGTCAAGGTCAACTGTTTCGCAAATCAGGGGATCGACGAAACCCTTATTTTTGAGTTATTTTGATCGTCGTCTTCAAAACTTCATGGATAAGTTCATGGTCTGGCGCTCAGCTTGAATCAAATTTTTGGGCGATTGGACCCTGACTTCAAATATGTTTATATTTTTTATTTTGTCTTAATCACGTATAAATACACTCTGCACAAGCACACGTTATCATTGGAAATATTTTGTAACATTCGCTATCAGAAGGCTAAAGGTCCCTTTCAGCGCATACAATTTTGAAGGTCAAGGTCAAGTCCAGTCACTTTGTCGCAAATCACGGGGAAGTCCGACGAATACCCTATTTTTTTGAGTAATTTATAGATCGTAATCGTCTCTCCAAACTATTAATGGGAATAAGTTATGGTCTGCGCTAAGCTGTATTATTTTTTGTGGCGATGGCCTTGACCTTCATGGTTAGCGCCTGAAGTCAAACATATTTGACCCAAGGTCATTTAATTTCAAGTTATTAGGAACCATATCGTGTAGTACCTCAAATGGCACCTCGATGAGTGCTTTTCTAATTGTCAAGTTGAGACATTAGACGCAGTGAAAACGTTATAGGCAAAACACATATTTTTCATTGTTACTTGTAGAACGATTCTCATCGGAATTCTCGTAGGCGATATTCTCAAGGATCGTCCTGGTGGATAGCAGCTCTGTTCCCCCAGTTGACTAAAGATCACACGTGGTACACCTTTTGGCAAATAGGTCACACCTAAGGGTAACATTGGTTTATTATTTTTTATTGATTGTACTCTCCTTAATGTCATTTCTACTTCTTTTCCAGTGAGGTTCGATGTTTATATTCGACAACGCTTTATCTGAAGACGTGTTAAGGGAAACGACACTCTTACTCCCTCAGTCCACTTCTCTCTTCGTGTTTTCATACTGTCAAAATACACACAGGTAGTCTCTTCCAATCTGCTTTTCCTTTTATCTTTCTTTGTGCTATGACAAAATTCAGAAAAAATTTGTGCCATATTGGTGGTTTAATTGTCCATTGTTGTTGCAAGTCCCTGTTTATTTCGAAGATATCTTCGGCCAGATCATCAAACCTACCTCATGGATCCCTTTCACAAGAGGCAGAATTTTCACTTTCCCTTTTTCCATGTTAATTGAGTGAGCATTAATAACTGTTTCCTTACCTTGATTTATTTATTTCTTTGATGCTTTCGGGCTTTCCTTTCAAGTGGAGGTACGTGCCAGCAAAGTTCTTTCATATTCCTCCTGCAAATCTTCCTCTCCCAAGGCTTGGTCGTCGTCTTACTTTTTATTTTGTTCCGTGCAGTGTGACACAGGTGTTTGATGCAGGCAAGTTAACTTGATAAGGCACACATTCAACGATTCGACGCCAAGTGTTTGCATATAATTGAATTTCAAGTCGGGACTTCCTCCTCATCACACAACGCACTTACAAATGCGAGAAAAGTTGAATGGCGCGTATCGAGTGTCGTGAAACCTCCGACCCCATGTTTTGATGCAGTCCACGTGGTATCTTTTGTCATGTTTTAAGCGCTATGTTGGATAATGGATGACTGCGATAATGTGAGAGATTGCTCAAGCTGTCCGCCTCGGTTCATTTCGACCCAGTTATACAACTGGCATCCTATTTCGTATGCAGGATGATTCATTGATGTGTTCCTTGCCGATTCAGAGGATGGCCATAAAAACGAGGTGTCCATTTCCGGCTTAGTTGCGAATGCAGACCCCTACATGACCTTTGAGGGAAGCGAGCCAAGCCGGACCCTGGAATGATATTCCTGCCTTGCATTCGCAGCTATCCTGTGTCGGACTTTTGTAATACATCCAGTGTACCCAAGGGCCTAGAAACGAAATTCTCGGCAGCCTTTGCTGCCTATGGACACGAGAAAGAAGAAGGAAGAATCTGTCTGGAATGTGAAAGTTGCACACATTAATTTCACCAAGAACATGTTATTAACTGCTTTTAACCCCTCACAACTTGTATATAACCATGTTCACCATACAAGCGTCATTCATCTTTCAGGAAGTTAACTGCAGAACTTCGCAACCACACTTGCATCTGTATCTTGACATGTCTTCTGTTGTGGTGTACAACTTTTATTGAGTTAAATGCGAGTAAGATACAATTATTATCCCCACACTTAAAATGAATAAATAACAGGTTGTGGAGGGGCGCATCAGAATCGGCTCTGTCTGATTCCATCGCTCTGCTATACTCTGAACGGTTGGCAAGAAATCCACCAAAGAAGTATGTCACCAATGCATAAAGGTGCAAGAGGACAGTATCATTTTGACTCACACTGTGTCAAAAGTCAAATGTAATTCGGGCCATTTTTAAAGCCTTTTTTAAAATGCGGTTTCTAACGTTGTAACGATTTTTTTTTTTGTCTTATACCCACGTCACTGCACCGGGTGGCATTAAGGATCACTGGGAGTACAAAACGGAAACCAATTTTTATTTCTTTAAATCAAAAAAAATCGATGTTTGTCATTGCCTGTGAACTTTTTTACCATCTTTTAAACTTTTTCCTTTCGGTAGGAAATGTGGGATTTTGCGATGAGCCATAGTTTGTAGTTGCAGCCGTATCTTTAAATTTGCGTCCTGTGCCTCTCTCCACACTGCCTGTGAGCGTGTTGAAACTGTTCCAT
>CM068955.1:171770919-171785016 GCA_035128595.1 Eptatretus atami | reverse complement strand
TCTACCTGGGCGGTCGAGAATTGTAGCCCTGGAGTGCGAGGCAGTTGCGTCAGACACAGGCCAAGCGTGAAGGTGTGGAATGTCAACACATAACCTTGGAATGCTGTTGCAGCCTGCTGTGAGTGGAGTCCTGAGCGTGGAATGAGTGGTGACATAGGAAATCGGTTAGAGGTGCAAGGGAAATAGACAATGCCACCAGGACAGAACTTGAGCTGGGGGGAACGGAAACCTAATAGACAAGCTCCGCGTGGTTCTTACAGAGTTGGAGGTGCTGCATCCAGGAGCAGTTTTAGATTGGATTTTAGAAAATCCAATATTAGAGAAATTTGGATTTTATTTCATCTATCAGCCTCACAGGAACTTGGTAGAGGGCAGATGAGTGGGCAGGCGGCACTGGCGTGTGTCACTTGGTCTTCAGACCTTTCTGAAGCACACGAGTGGTTTGGCTAGCTGAGTGGGGTTTATCTGCCTTGAGAGAGTTGTGGAGGAAGACGGGGAGGCCGCCTCCCTGATGGGGTTACCTATTTCTGAACCCTGGCAGAAGAGGGGGAGGCCGTTCCACCGATTGCGGGTTCAACCTGATTTCCGTGAACCCCTGGAGAAGAGGGGGAGCCATTCCCACCATTGGGGTTACCGGAGTTCCGGAACCCTGGAGAAGAGGGAGGCCATTCACTGATCTGGTGTTTACCTGATTCCGTGAACCCTGGAGAAGAGGGGAGGCTGTTCACCGATTGGTTGCTGATTTCTACGAACCCTGGAGAAAAGGAGGGGTAGATCAAACCCAATTGAGACGTGAACCTTGAGCCATGGCGGAAAGGCGGCGGGGTCTGTAATGGGGAAATAGGAATTCGTTAAACCCTCACTCCCCTTCCATGAGCCAAGAAGCAGGCCATGATGGGGAGGGAAAATCTTGAATGAGAGTCGCACCGAAAGTGATTGCCAAATGAGAGATGACAGAAGGAATAAGAGTGGCACGAGTGGATTGGGAGATTATTTAAAAAAAAAAAAAAAGAGTGGTGGAGACATTACAGGCAAGCGTTAAACACACCTGAAACAAGTGGATGACAAAGAGTGGCTTGTTGAGGGAGGATTGAAGTCCTGGTGGAACCATGCAGAGGTTCCATGGGACTGCTGAAGAGTTATTTTGAGTCTCGTTTAAAGTTGGAAATAAACGATTAGGGCAGTATTGGAGAGGCCAGCGCGACGAACGGACGTAGAGAGAAATTGATTGGGGTTGATGAAAAAAGTTGTACCAGTTAAATTGATGAACAGGTGGCGATACTGAGGCGGACTGTGTTTTTGTTTTCACATAAACGTGAGGGGTGGTTGGATGGTTGTGGGCTGTGGGGTGTGCGGCACTGCTGGAATTAAAATGACTAAAGTGTTTAGGGTGAGTGGCGTGATTGTGCGGATGAGGGAGGAGTGAGTGCGAACGGCATTGTGCCCTGTCGGTAGGAAAGTCTCTTAACCAAGTTGGTGTGGGTTTGGGGGGACTTAGAGGATTCGACGTGGATTCTTGGCTGCTGCTTCCATTGTGCGGCGGACTCGGGGTCGGTTGCAGGCCAAGGTATGGGGATACTGCGTGTAATGTGACATGGTTATGGGGAGTTGGTGAGTCTGGAAATAGGGCAGCAGGGCTTTGGGGGTTTCTGGCGGTGAGGGCTGTCGGGGGTCTAGAGAGCACGGGGTCGGTGCCAGGAGAGCACAGGTGTGGGTGCAATGAGAAGCACAGTGAGCATGAGAGCACAGTTATGTAGTGCTGTGAGAGCACAGTGTGGGGTGCTGTGAGAGGCGCCAGTGGTGGGTGCTGTGAGGGCACGTTGGGGGTGGAGAGGCCACCCCTTCGTTGAGAGCGCCAGAGGCACGCTCGGTAACCCCGAGGTCGCTGAGTGTCCATTCCACCTCTGGATTGGAAGCGCAAAGAAGCCTAGTAGTAGTCACACGCCCCAGCCAGTGAGTTATGCCTGGCACCACCAAATGGAAAAAAAGACAAATAAGGCCTTGCCCAGGTTTAATATGAATGCGAACGTGTGCCAGGCAGCGGAAAAAATGGGTCATTAGGATCATTCTAGCCATAGCAGGGTTTGGCATTGTCTCGAGCTAAAAGTAAATGGTTTAGGTTCGATTGGACTCTCCTCAGCACCATTCACGTGTGACACCTGGTACGAGTAGTGTTGATGGGAGAAATTGTGGCAAGGGCCAGGTAGGTCACTCTCTCAAGTTGCCAGAGAGGCCACCAGTATTGTCGTGAGCACCAACATCCACGAAGCAGAACATTGAGTAAGAAACACACCGTTCCTGTCAGTAAAGAGAAAAAAAAAGAGAAGGGGAGAAAAAAAAAGAGGAGAACTTAACCCAAAACAAGTCAGCAACGAAGGTTAACCGGTACACTCCATCGCACCTGGTCTTGAGGTCATCAACCCATTTGTGTCCTCAAAGAACGCCTCCGAAATGCATTTGGGTTTGCCATCGATATCACCATGCCACCATTGCTGTGTCACCTTGCTGTCCAACGCAGGCCTTGTTGCCTGCTCCGCTTGTGAGTATGCCATTGAGCCAAAGTGCTTCGTGGCCGTTACGGCCGAAGATTTCATTGCCATTTTGTGCTCAGTGGGGCGAAGAACTCTTTGTGAGATTAGGCCACTGTGGCCGACTGAACTCACCTGGTGAGAGGCCAATAAGGCCACAAAGGACGAAAACCCTCACGGACTGTGAATGGACAATACTGCCGGGAGGCAGCAAGAGCGAACCACATGAAAGAACTTTAACCTTTTGAATTGTCCTGCTCCTATGGCAAATGCTGGTGGTTAAAAGTAAAATTGAATGCCCTCCCATTCAAATCCATAATTACAATGTTAATAGTGTGCATAGAGTGTGTGAATTTTGTTGTTAATTGGTGACCCGACACACTAGGATAGGGACAATGCCAATCTTACTGTGACACTTTGATTTTGGATTAAGTGCTTCCCATGTTGTGGTTAGAGTAAAATGGGAAGATCTGTGCTGTATGTTAGACAGGCCATTGGCCGTGGGCTCCCCCAGATGGAGGCTCGGTGAGAGCCTTGGGAGGAAAGATGGGGAGGTTGACCGGAAATGGCCCTTAGTGGGACTACTAAATATAGGATACTCAGTATCCCCCATTAAATGCATGTATAGCTAGGTTGTGTTGGTAAAATGGACGTTACAAGTGTTTGTGCGGAGGATGGTTAAAGGCTGTTTATTTTCTGAACAGTTGTGGAACAGGGGCCCCCTCTTCGTCCAACCCTCTACGATGATAGCGCCCGCCCATTGGCTGGAGGTGGCCAAGGAGGAGGTGAGCTTAGGAGAGTTGTCGACAGTCGCTCAGAGAGGCGGGCTCGGTGTGTCAAAGCGAGCAAATCGACGAGAGAAGAAACGAATGCTTCAGAAAAAAGGGTTGAGTTGTAAAAGGAAATAGTTCCGCCTCGAAGCGTGCTCGTGATTCACAAAACGATGCGAACAGGAGTTGAGTTTGGAAAGAAACGGCCAGGGGCTTTGAGAGGCTGCCCTGCACGTCGAGATTCTGCCGTGAAGACTACGGCAGCCGGCTTCGAGGCAGCAAGAAAAGAAAAGGCAGGAGTGAATCGGCCGGAGGAGAAAAGCTGAACCTGGTGCAAGTCTCGCCACCGGCGAGAAGAAAAAGGTATTCGACAGAGAGAGGAACTGAGAGGAGAAGCGGAGGAAAACGTGAGAGGATGAGCAGAAATCGAGGCGAAAAGGCAGGAGAGGATGACGCCGAGCTCTGACGGCCCTCCTCACACCAACGGCTCGATACGTTTGCCATGCTGCTTGCCGGAGCCCGGCATCTCGATTGGGGCCTTGTCTGGTGAACGGGCCAGGCCTGGATTTGTATGCTGACGTGAGAGAGATCAACTGAGCCCATCGCTCGACCCTTAACGCGGTCAGAGCGTGCGGAGACCGCGGTGGGTGCGAAGAGGCCAAAAGGGAGGACGAGCTCCATTCGCCAAACGCGTGCATTTCGAGATGGAGCCGAATCCGTGACATCCGCCTGTTTGTGAGCGACATTCATGCTTTTACACTGCTCTCTGTCATGCGACCTCCCAAGTACTCTGGTCTTCTTGCAATGCATGCTCTCTGTCTTTGCTGCACGGTTTTGTATAAGGCATATTTCGGTAGCAAACCCCCTCGAAACCTGTAGTCCGTGGTTCCCTAGTTAAGAACGGGAGGGAGATGTGTTAAAAACATTGTCGTGAATTTGCTTAGTGTTGTGATCCCTGATGTTCCCCAATAAATTCCTGGTTCAATTCGTATGAAGTTGCCGCTATGGATTAATTCGTGTGCGCGATCGAGGAACATCCGTTCGTTGGCATATAAAACCAAATGGTACAGACTGGCAGAAAACGCTCGGCATCTGACAAAACCAGTCTGTTAACCAGGTTCAATTTCCCCAACTGGCAAGGCTACAAGGATTAACGTTGGTATACGCGATTGAAGGCGCGCTGACCCGAGCCTGTGCTGAGCCGCGCCGCGTTATAGATCCCTGAGACGGCGGAGTGGGTTTGAGAATCCCTCGTCGCGAATCTGTTAACAAATATATTTAAAAAGCACTGTGAATCTAAGCAAAAAACTACGCTATTATAGGCCGAAGTATCATGTAAGCTAGAATTTATGTATTTGATTAGTGCGGTATCTAACTAGGGGACTGAATTGATAAGCTGTACAGAGCCATCTCACCGCACTTTAGAAAAACTATGGAAAGGTATCAGACATCCTATAGCTATGAACATAATTGCAATGCAGAAGTGATGCAGTGAGTGTATGCTAAAATATAAAATCAATAATGTTGTTTATTGTCAGGCTCAATTTGTGCCATATAGAATGTTTGCGCTGTGGCATGATTCAGCAAATAGTTTTGAAGATACTTGTTCTGTATGTTTGATTCATTACATTCAGTCTCGTGTTTAAAATTGTAGAATGAATTGTGGACATTTGCAATATTTAGTTACCTTTTATCACAGATCAAGAAGATAATTTGCAACAATAATGTTAATTTTTTAGTGATTTATAAACTGATAATTTGTTATTTATGTTTGTTAGTTTACCTCTCTCAACCAAACTAGTAATTATCGAGTGGATGGGATGTGTACAATATGGAACGTTTGGTTTTGTTGAAGCTCTGAGGGATTTTCTATACTTGTAAGTTATACAAGATTGTCTGCAATTTATTGCAGAAGTTATAATCTGTTTGGCCTGTGTAACATATTTCATCTATTAAAGAACAATCTAATTTGTACATCAAATCTAAACAAGCCAATTCAAAAAGTAGAACTGAAATCTAAGACATATTTGTCACTTACTTATTTATGTTAACACTATAATTATTGCAGACTGTTACATGTACTACTCAAGATACCTGTACCACATGATGATCTGATAGGCCACTGTTGTCTATCTCAGCAGAAAATCATTACCTTGCAAGTTCACGACAAAAATTTACCAGGTAAAAAAAAAAAATTACCAAAGCAACTTGCACAACTGTTGTACAGTAATCATTTACATTTTCTTTCAAAGCTCAAATCATTTTCTATTTTTGCCATAAGAAACTTCATTTTTACAGGGTGTCCTTCTAACCTCAAGTACATTATCATGGGTGACCTTGAGATTTTTGATCTTTCGGTAATTTAGAAAACTGAAATGATTAGTGTAATTCAAATGCTTAAATCTCACACAAATAGTTTAGAGGACATCTTATTGGGCATCTTCCAACTACTGTTACACAATTTGGTGTTAAATATCTTGGAATTTAAAGGTTAATGTGGACTATAACATAACGAAAGTAATTTTCCTTAGGGTGGGGTAACATTTGAGACTGTTATTCTTTAATGAATCATTCCTTACAAGTACATAATAATAAAACTTTAAAAATACATTGGGCCATATACAATGACTAGAGATCAAAATGTCAAATTTGGACCACATGTTTGCCTTCGCGGTTTCAGGGCTAAAATGCTTGCTTTAAATGATCAATCACACCTTGCGGGTATACAAAATGACCTATGACAGAACAATTATCCGCTGCCTTTGTAGCCGACAGACCCCCCCCCCCCAGTTGGACACAATTAAGACTATTTGGGGAGTCTGGTAGGACCCAAGGCATTGGATTAATATTTTCTGGCATGGGTCATTTTGTCTCCTAGACTGTGATTGATTATCTAAACCTGTTTTAGCTGGTACCTTTAAATATCTAGGCTTCCTAGATGGGCAAGTCCATTGGGGAGGGGGGGGGGTCTGGTAGACCCGAGGCAGCGGATAATTGTTCCGTCATAGCGTCAGTTTATATTTCCCAAGGCTGTATAAATCATTTAAACTTTGGTTTCACGCTGGTACCTACAATATTTAGGCGAGCCTAGTTGGACCGCAGTGCTCTCGGGGTCCATTTTGAGGTGTCTGGTACGTAGTACAGCGGACTATTTGTCTGGCGTAACCCATTTGTACACTACGAACTCAACTTGTTAATTTGAGTATTTTTTGAGTGGTACCTCGCTCGCTCTATGCTAGCCCAATTTTTTAGGCCCTTTGTGGGGGGGTCTGGCAGGCCTTTTGCAAGTCGGGAAAAAATGGCTGCCGTTTGTGTTGTTGATATAGTCGTGGCAGTGAGCACACCATGGTGGTGGATTTAAGTGGTACCTCACTCATCTATGTAGCACCCATTTTTGTGCCTTAGGCGTCCCCAGGTCTACACGCAGCGGGGTACCGCAGACTCCCATTTCCGCTTCATTCAGGTGACCCCCAAACACACTCCCATAGTCAGATATTGGTACCTCGTTCGTTACTAACCAAATGTCTCTGGGCTGCCGGTCTCAACCATCGACCACATATTTATGGTTTTTGGCCGGCGTTATTCTACCAACACCTCATTGGTCCTTATATATTTATTCTCTTGGTTCATGCTCACCCTGCTACATGAGAGAAACCACAAATCTTGTATAAAAGCTGCTAAAACAGTGTCCTGGACTTATGGCTCCACCCTGTACATCTATCTATAATTCCAGTCAATCTCTATGTTTGTCTGTCTGTTCTGTCTGTCTCTGGTCTGCTTGTGTCTGCCGACCACCGTTCTAACACAACCCCTGGTCCGATCTATTGAAACTTGCCACGAAATATGCTGGGGACCTGAGGATGTGCCTTTTCAAGTTTGATATAATCGGCGAAGTGTGTTCCCAAGTTTATGCCATATTAATCAACCAATGGCAGGGACACGTGCTATGACATCACTATGGACGTCCACATAATTTCTTTTTCTTATTTATTTATTTTTTTTTTTGCCTGATTGACGTCACAATTCTTCTTCTTCTTGCGTTTGATAATTTGAACGTTTTCCAAACAATGTGTTGTCGGCTTGGGGGGACCGGATCATTGCCTTTCAAGGTTTGATATTAATCGGCCAAAAGTGGTTCCCAAGTTTATGGCCATCTATTATCAAACAAATGGACAGGACACTGGCGTATGACATCACTATTGACGTCACATTCTTCTTTTTTTTTTGCACGAATTGACTCACAATTCTTCTGTTCTGCGTCGTTTTGATATGACGTCACAATTGACAGGCTCAGGGGACTGAGCATGTGCCTTGTCAAGTTTGATATCATTTCTTACATCCGTTTCAGCTGTTTGTCAAGGTTTCCCAAGTTATGGCCATTTATTTACCAAACCAATGACAGACAACGGTCGATGACGTCACAATTGACGTGAGAATTATCAATTAATTTTTAATTTTTTTTGCACGAACGCCGCCTCGCACGTACGGGGCACGCACGAGTGCCCGTACGTGCAAAAAAAAAGAAGAAGAATTGTGACGTCATAGCACCGTGTCCCTGGTCATTGGTTGGTAAATAATAGCCATAACTGGGAAACCACTGCCGATTAATATCAAACCTTGAAAAGGCACATACTCAGGTTCCCAGCAACTTGGGAAACACTTGGGAAACAGCTGAACAGAGTGCAGAAGAACGATATCAAACCTTGAAAAGGCACCATACTCAGTGTCCCCAGCGTCAATTGGACGTGCTCTGCCCGTTATGTGTGCGTTATGTGCTGTGCCAAGTTTATGTTGTCATGCGACCACTGTTCTCGACAACCCCTGGTCCGATTCAAATTGAAACCTTCCGCCAGGAATATTGCTGGAACCTGAGGGTGTTGCCTTTCAAGTTTGAATATTAATCGGACAAGCGGTTCCCAAGTTTTGCCATTCTTTTATCAAACCAATGACAGGACATGTGCTATTGACACACCATTGACGTTCACAATTCTTTGTTTTTTCTTTCTTTTTTTTGCCGTGAGCGTCAAAATTCTTCTTCTCTTCGTTTGATTATGACGTCACAATTACGCTGGGACCTGAGATGTGCCTTTTCAAGTTGATATAATCGACAAGTGCTCCCAAGTTAGCGGCCATTTATTTATCAAAACCAATGACAGACACGGTCTATGAACATCACAATTGACGTTCACCAATTCTTCTCTTCTTCTTTTTTTTGTGCACGTTGGCGCACGCACGTACAGGGCCCGCACCTTAGTCTATCTGTAATTCCAGGCCAATGTGTGTGGTGTGTTGTTGTGTGTGGTGTGTGTGTGTGTTGTGTGTGTCGTGTGTGTGCTGACCGCTGTTTCTCGACAAACCACTAGTCCATCTATTGAAACTTGCCAGGTATATTCTGGGCCCTGTGATGTCCTTTTTCAAGGTTTGAGTATTAATCGACAAGTGGTTCCCAAACGTTATGGCCATTATTACCCAAACCAAATGGACAGTACACGGTGCATACGTCATGAGACGTCACAATCTTCTTTTTTTCTTCCTTTATTAATTTGTTTTTTTGTTTTGTTTTTTCGCACTTTACGGCACGCACGTACGGCAAGCCACTACGGGCACCACACTAGTGATAAACAAATCTTGTATCAGCTGCGGAAAAACATGTCCTGGGACTTATGCTCACCCTGGAATTACCCATTTTGATTAATACGAACGTGCACGAAACGTGTAAGTGATTCGCAGATTGTCGGATCCGGTCAAAGTTCATATACAACGAAAATAATAAAGAGAAAAAAAAATACGCTAAACTGGTCATACGAAACTCGGGGAGAATTACGGAGATTATAATTACCACGAAGAATGTGGAATTTTTGCTATGACAGGATATTAATTATAAGCGGTGTATTAGTATGGCAACAGCTTATCTCCCCCCTTCCCCTTTCAATGCTGAATAATTTAATTGTGCTCCTAAAGTTTCAATACGTAAGGTGTAAGAACACATTGTCAATATGGAGGCATATTATTATCATTGATTGGCAAATGTTCATGCGTAAGTTGAATGAATAACCGAGAAACACGATGCTCCAGGGTTTACTTATTTAAATAATTTACTCTCACCGAAACGAGTGACGTCATCCGGCCGGTCTTGTTTGGGACGTGATCGCCATTGCGGAATGGCTGCAGATATCAGCTAACGGTGAGCGAGAGGTTGTCGTGTTGGCGAAACAAAGAGTCAACAGAAGATTCGAGATCTCTGAGACTTGATAACGAAAGGGAGATTTGACATGAAACAAATGAAATTGTAAACTAGTAAACATCGGATTGATCTTGTGCAGCGATGGAGAAGCTGAGAAGATGTGAGGACGAAGGTTCAGAAAGAAGTAAAAATGTTCGTGATTGTGAGGATGGCGAGGCCTTGGTTCACGTTTCACAAAAACATTTGATGAGGATGAAAAATCCTTGCTTGAGACGAAGAGGTGGAATCGAAACGAATAACAGGAGGTGAAGAAGAAGATGCTTCGTTCTTCGTAGGAGCTGAAAAGCTTTTGGAGATTTGGATCAAAGACAAAGCGGAGAGTGATCTGCGTGTCATTCTCAGGTCGTTCACACTCTCCACTCTCTCACTCTCACACACTCTCTCACTCTCTCTCACTCTCTCTCACTCTCTCCACTCTCTCTCACTCTCTCCACTCTCTCGCACTCTCTCACTCTCTCTCACTCTCTCTCACTCTCTCTCTCACTCTCTCTCACTCTCTCACCACTCTCACCCTCTCACACACTCTCACACACTCCACACACTCTCACACACTCTCACACACTCTCACACACTCTCACACACTCTCACACACTCTCACAAACTCTCCTCACACACTCTCTCACACACTTCTCTCACACACTCTCTCACACACTCTCTCACACACTCTCTCAACACTCTCTCACACACTCTCTCACACACTCTCTCTCACACACTCTCTCACACACTCTCCTCACACACTCTCTCACACACTCTCTCACACACTCTCTCACACACTCTCTCACACACTCTCTCACACCACTCTCTCACACACTCTCTCACACACTCTCTCACACACTCTCTCACACACTCCTCTCACACACTCTCTCACACACTCTCTCACACACTCTCTCACACACTCTCTCACACACTCTCTCACACACTCTCTCACACACTCTCTCACACACTCTCTCACACACTCTCTCACACACTCTCTCACACACTCTCTCACACACTCTCTCACACACTCTCTCACACACTCCTCACACACCACACACTCTCTCATACTCTCATACTCTCTCATACTCTCTCATACTCCCTCACACATTCTCACACTCGTACTCTCTCTCACACTCTCTCTCATACTTCTCACACTCTCTTCTCATACTCTCTCACACTCTCTCTCATACTCTCTCACACTCTCTCTCATACTCTCACACCTCTCTCACACCTCTCTCTCTCTCACTCTCTCTCATACTCTCTCACACTCTCTCACACTCTCACACTCTCTCACACACTCTCACACTCGTACTCTCTCACACTCGTACTCTCTCACACTCTCTCTCATACTCTCACACTCTCTCATACTCTCTCACACTCTCTCTCATACTCTCTCATACTCTCTCACACTCTCTCTCATACTCTCTCACACTCTCTCTCATACTCTCTCACACTCTCTACTCACTCTCTCTCTACTCTCTCCACCACTCCTCTATACTCTCTCATACTCTCTCATTACTCTCTCATACTCTCTCATACTCTCTCATACTCTTCTTACTCTCTCATACTCTTCTCATACTCTCTCATACTCCTCACACATTCTCACACTCTACTCTCTCTCACACTCTCTCTCATTCTCTCTCACACTCTCTCTCATACTCTCTCACACTCTCTCTCACACTCTCTCTCTCACTCTCTCTCATACTCTCTCACACTCTCTCACACTCTCACACTCTCTCACACCGTACTCTCTCACACTCTCTCTCATACTCTCATACTCTCTCACACTCTCTCTCATACTCTCTACACTCTCTCACACTCTCTCACCACTCTCTCACACTCTCTCACACTCTCTCTCACTCTCTCACACTCTCTCTTACTCTCTCTCATACTCTCTCACACTCTCTCTCCTCTCTCACACTCTCTCTCACACTCTCTCTCATACTCTTCTCATACTCTCTCACACTCTCTCACACTCTCTCCACACTCTCACACTCGTACTCTCTCACACTCTCTCTCACACTCTCATACTCTAACACTCTCTCGCACTTTCTCGCACTTTCTCGCACTCTCTCGCACTCTCTCGCACTCTCTCTCGCACTCTCTCTCGCACTCTCTCACACACACTCTCTCGCTCTCTCTCGCACCTCTCGCACTCTCTCGCTCTCTCTCGCACTCTCTCGCCACTCTCTCGCACTCTCTCGCACTCTCTCCCACGCTCTCTCACGCTCTCTCTCGCGGTCTCTCTCGCACTCTCTCACTCTCACCACACACTCTCTCGCTCTCTCTCGCCTCTCTCGCTCTCTCTCCGCTCTCTCTCACGCTCTCTCTTCACGCTCTCTCTCGCGCTCTCTCACGCTCTCTCTCACGCTCTCTCACGCTCTCTCACGCTCTCTCTCATGCTCTCTCGCACGCTCTCTCGCACGCTCTCTCGCACGCTCTCTCGCACGCTCTCTCGCACGCTCTCTCGCACGCTCTCTCGCACGCTCTCTCACTCTCGCGCACTCTCTCGCACACACTCTCTGCACACACTCTCTCGCACACACTCTCTCGCACACACCTCTCGCGACTCTCGCGCACTCTCTCGCACACACTCTCTCGCACACACTCTCTCGCACACACTCTCTCGCACACACTCTCTCGCACACACTCTCTCGCACACCACTCTCTCGCACACACTCTCTCGCCACACACTCTCGCACACCCACTCTCTCGCACACACTCTCTCGCACCACACTCTCTCGCACACACTCTCTCGCACACACTCTCTCGCACACACTCTCTCGCCACACACTCTCTCGCACACACTCTCTCGCACACACTCTCTCGCACACCACTCTCTCGCACACACTCTCTCGCACACACTCTCTCGCACACACTCTCCTCGCACACACTCTCTCGCACACACTCTCTCGCACACACTCTCTCGCACACACTCTCTCGCACACACTCTCTCGCACACACTCTCGCGCACACACTCTCTCGCACACACTCTCTCGCACACACCTCTCTCCACACACTCTCTCGCCACACCTCTCTCGCACACACTCTCTCGCACCACTCTCCGCACACACTCTCTCGCACACACTCTCTCGCACACACTCTCTCTCGCACACACTCTCTCTCGCACACACTCTCTCTCGCCACACACTCCTCTCACGCACACACTCTCTCTCGCACACACTCTCTCTCGCACACACTCTCTCTCTCGCACACACTCTCTCTCTCGCACACACTCTCTCTCTCGCACACACTCTCTCTCTCGCACACACTCTCTCGCACACTCTCTCGCACACACTCTCTCGCACACACTCTCTCGCACACACTCTTCGCACACACTCCTCGCACCACACTCTCTCGCACACACTCTTCGCACACACTCTCTCGCACACCACTCTCTCGCACACTCTCTCTCGCCCACACTCTCTCTCGCACACACTCTCTCGCACACACTCTCTCGCACACACTCTCTCGCACACACTCTCTCGCACACCACTCTCTCGCACACACTCTCTCGCACACACTCTCTCGCACACACTCTCTCGCACACACTCTCTCGCACACACTCTCTCTCGCACACACTCTCTCACGCACACTCTCTCTCACGCACACTCTCTCTCACGCACACTCTCTCTCACACACACACTCTCTCTCACACACACTCTCTCTCTCACACACACTCTCTCTCTCACACACACTCTCTCTCTCACCACACACTCTCTCTCTCACCACACACTCTCCTCTCACACACACTCTCTCTCTCACACACACTCTCTCTCTCACACACACTCTCTCTCTCACACACACCTCTCTCTCACACACACTCTCTCTCTCTCACCACACTCTCTCTCTCTCTCACACACACTCTCTCTCTCTTCTCACACACACTCTCTCTCTCTCTCACACACACTCTCTCACACACACTCTCTCACTCGCTCTCGCTCTGTGCCGTGCCAACAAACAACACACAGAGGTTGCAGCGTGTGGAAGTGAAGAGTGGATGTGTGTGCATTGTTTGTGTGTAAGTGAAGAGTGGATGTGTGCATTGTTTGTGTGGAAGTGAAGAGTGATGTGTGCATTGTTTGTTGTTGGAAGTGAAGAGTGGATGTGTCAGTTGTTTGTGTGGAAGTGAAGAGTGGATGTGTGGAAGTGAAGAGTGGATGTATGTATGCATTGTTTGTGTGGAAGTGAAGAGTGGATGTGGCATTGTTGTGTGGAAGTGAAAGTGATGTGTGCATTGTTTGTGTGGAAAATGAAGAGTGGATGTGTGCATTGTTTGAGTGGATGTGTGCATTGTTTGTGTGGAAGTGAAGAGTCATGTAACGCATTGTTTGTGTGGAAGTGAAGAGAGTAGTTGTAGCATTGTTTGTGGAAGTGAAGAGTGGATGTGTGCATTGTTTGAGTGGATGTGTGCATTGTTTGTGTGGAAGTGAAGAGTGGATGTGTGCATCGTTTGTGTGGAAACGGAGTGGAGTGATGAATTTGAGTGGAAGTGGAGTGGAGTGATGAATTTGAGTGGATGCATGGATTATGTACGTGTGGAAGGCTGGTAAGGATGGTGTACCTATAATGGATTTGG
>CM068955.1:171726164-171731164 GCA_035128595.1 Eptatretus atami | reverse complement strand
AAATCCCCACAATACCTTGCTGTTCTGATGAATCATACCAATTTTGGTGCACATCACTTGGTAGTTATGAGAAGACGTTCAAAGTCCAAATATTACGTTACGACGAACACCGGACCCACTCTATGAGCCATATTTTGCGACAAATCATCTAAAAATGGTACGTGCTGCTTCCGCTCCTGACACTCAGGCATTTTTGAAAAAATGGATAGAGCCATTTCTTAGACATACAATACCAGGAGGCAGGTTAATAATAGCACAGGCTTTTGAAGGCCTTCCTGGCCTCTTTCTGTGTGAAATTCCTTGTCAGCCAGAATGGTGTTACTAGCTTATCTGGAATTGAATTCCAGATATGTTTATAATCATTCATGCATCGTCCATGACTCTGTCCGTCCTGTCTCTATTCCCAATTTCTCCAGCCAAACCGCTGCGCGGTCGATACCGGAACCTGAAAACTCTTTGGACACCCAGCCAACAGTTCTGCTTCTTGACTGGGTAACGGGAATGCCGATAGCTTCCATCTCCGCGACCGGGACTCAGTCAGCCACACAATGGCGGACTTGGTACAATTGGTCCTTCAAACAATCTTCTTCTCCAGGACATCACCAGGTCAAAATTCATACCAAATTTGGGGTTACAGCATTCGGCCAGGGCCCAGATAAGCTACAGGTTCAGTGGTCCATATTTATTATTCTATTACTAGCAGAGTACCCACACCGAAGGGTGATTTTGTTCCAAGTGTGAACCACATTCTTCTGAAAGGCATACCTTTAATTTAGGCAGTATATAAGCATATACAGTATGCGCTGCCTCGGATCGTTCCCAAAAATGAAGAAATAACCCGCCGTTTAGCGTACATGAAGCAAAAATATGCCGAACTGCAATTTGCATATATAATACGCTATATGTGTTTATTCTGGCTCGCGGGGCACTCAAATTCCAAATATAATGCACTGGCCACACAGGCCTGATCGTCAGAGGCCTGAGCCTGAGGATCCTAACATGTATTGTCACCTTCAACAAGGCTCATGATGCTAAAGACTCCAACCTTTTCCAATATATTGATGATCCTTTTAACAGTTCACTTTGGTCGGTTGTTACCACTGAAGGAAAACTTCGAGGGAGGCATGCGATTGTGAATAGGACAGCTCTGAAGAGTGTTCCTTGGCTTTACCAAAATGGTGGATTTCTTTTTTTTTCAGTTACAACATTGTGGTTGGACATCCAGGCTCATCTGTCAAACCACATGGGGAACTAGCGGACGTACGTAACATACATACATACTTGCCTCCATTATATTGGTCCCCACCCTCGACAAAGTCTAGACGCGACATTAAAAATTAGCTTCTGTCCGACCGACCAATCATCTCTCATGTACATTTATGTACACTTATATTTCAAAAAACCATTGAACATTTACTTTCATTTTAGCAGTTATATCTATTCCCTATAGTCCCAGAGCCCAGAAGGCTTTTATTCAAGTGAAAAGCCGCCGGAACGTTTTACCTCATGGGGTTCATCCGCGAATCACAAAAATGTATTGCTGCCGGTCTGAACCCGTGCGCTTCCCCCGAAATTCACTCAATTAGTTGACGCCATTACCGCCAAACCTATTTTGCCCCAAGTTATTTGAAAATATGCATGGGCATACTATAACGAATAAGGGGTTGTCCACACCTGACGCTTTTCATGTCAATGGCATACACTGACACCCGCATATTGCTAGAAAATGCTATATGTATTACCGTGTAAATGTTTAGTTCACCCACTGCAGTTAGCCAACGCCATTGGAAATATGAACAAACAATTTTCATACCAATATCTGAAAAAACACTGGCATGATAATATCACAAATAAGGTGTCTATACCCATTTTATTGGGTGAAATATTACAATGCCAACTCTAGTGCTTGAAAATGTTGAGTTCACCCTGAAAGTTGCCTACGGAGCCTACCATCTCTGTTCTTTTGTTACAATGTGGCAAATAATGCATTGGTCTCTGTCCTCTTTTGTTATTTACAGATAATGGCCAAATGACGCCCCTGTTTGTATTTAATTTGCCCCAAAGAAAGAGGAGAAAGAAACGTGCCCTGAAAACCGGGTTTCAATTCCAGCAACTGCGGAAACAGGCCAAAAATGGCTGTAGACGGCGACAAGGCAATTTCAAAGTGACAAGTTTCGAACACCTCGGAAGACGATCAGAACAGCTGAGGGCCCAGAAGGCAAATATGTACCACTTAATTTTGCCTCAGTCGATTCTGTGTGTGTAAGAGAGGAGCACTCAGCCGCACAGAACCATGGCTGAACCACTCAGAAGACCACTCGTTCAAGTGTCCGATCATCCCCCCCCATTCTACCAGCCGAGAGCGTACTGGGACAGGAATGTCGTTTTGTGGCACATGAAGAGGAAGAGGAAGTTGCAGGGAAAATGAACCCCTCAGCCAATGTTTGACCAACAGAACGCGGAGCAAGGCAATCCTTCTTGCTGCTTAAGAAAAAGTGTGATACTAGGAATCATTGGACTAGGGGAAGACTCTTATTGCAAAGGAAAGCCAATACCATAACCACTTTCATCTGCTGACTATGTAAGACTGGATGTGTGACGATGAAGAGCAAACGTCAGAAATCGGAAAGATGCACGTTTGAAGCCTTCAAAAACTGTTCAATGTTCCTCGAAAATGAAGTCATCAAAACAAAACTCCCATGTTGGCGTGAGTAATTCAATTTGGTACAAAGAAGAGTTTGCTTGCTCTGGAGGAACACAGGAGTGACATTGATAGCTTACACTACACAAATTCTGATTATCGAAGATAAGGAACGATTCCTAGTAATCCTCGTGCCAAACGAGCAAACCAAATCTGGAAACCTTGTATTCCACTCATCACTGACATCTGCTGAGGCATTTGCTATGCTGACTGATTCAATGAAAGATTGAAAATCAGCGTGTGCTGCCCATGGCATTGCGACAGGAATTCTTGCAATCCCCCAATCAAAGACCCCTCACCCACTTCAGTCAACACCCTGAACGAAATAATTCCCAAGTATCCCGATCTGACTTCCGTGTTCCCGTACTACTCATCGGTGGGTTGCATATCTGCAGAATTGGTGTAATATAAACTCCAATAAGGGATGTCTGATGAGAGCCAAAGCATTACGTCCGGGTGCAATCGGATGCTGTGTTAACTGCTACCAGAGGAAGAGTGAGGCCTTTGAAGCCATCAAGCCCTTGCGGCTGCGAGGTTGGGAACACTGACAGGACGAAAACCAGTGTCTGACCACCCTGAACCGCTTTGGTCATTGTATCAGCACGATGAAGTGAAGGGCTCGCAGACTGAAATGGCCCTACCACCTGCTCTGACTTTGGAACAGGAAACGTCCTGCTGCGTCTCCAATCTGCGCGCGATGGATGGGAAAAGGCTAATAATTAATAATAATGATAATAATAATAATAGTAATAATAATACCAATAATAATAACACTAATACACATTTGATGGTGAAGAAGTGTATCGCTGATTACCTTTTTGTTATTTATTCAGCATTAGCCTCGGAATAAACTTACATGGTTAACACGGTCGATACGGAAACCTGGACGGAATGTTTATTCGAATAATTAATAATTACGAACTAGTTAGAATATTAAGTGGCGAGATAGAATAAAAATGGTAGATGATAAATGATGATATTTCATTCTTCTTTTTCAGCATTAGCCTGGAGGTAACTTTACGATGTAAACACGGAGACACACAGATGGCAAGAATACTCTGCATTCAACAGTAGTGTAATGTTCCCAAAATCAACTTCCATCTGAACACTACCATGAGAGAAACACAGACTGTATCCCATCTGACAGCACTAATCAGCCTTCATGCTGACTGGTTTGGAATTTTCACATCGTGTTTCTTATTTCAGAAAGGGGACAACACGTCTAGAGCATGCTCTAACACTCTACCAGCCCAGGTCAAGATGGGCGAAGTGTCGAGATAGGCGAACTCTTGTCACAGTGGATCTTGTCGCGTATTCCTATACAGGCTGACGGACCGGCTAGAGCGTCAAGCTGTTAACATCCTTTTGTCTGCGTGCCTGTATGGCGTCAAACACTCTGACATAATGAAGGCCACGAATACAAGGCGTTCATGGGCGACATGGGTGGTGGATGACGAAAAAGGAGCCCTTGCCAAGAATAAAGAAGATAAGACTTAGTGCCTCTCTTCCCCCGTGCGCGCCACAGCACACCTTGGTAATCATATAAAATGGGCACACCTATGCGCGCAAGAATCGGAAGAGAGCTCGATCTAGACTCAATCCAACGCTGTAGCGGGCGAGGTCCGACAGCACTACCTGGATGGACAGCCTGTCTCAAAACTGCTTTCGAAACCAGACTGCGTATCCAGGAAGTTCAACTTCCAGCAGTCCCTGCAGCAGACCTCACCCATGAGCGATGATCGCGGGATGTGGCGTGGAAGATACAGTTCAGTAGACTGAGGAAGAGGTCAGCGATAATGCTCTGGCGCGACGTGAGGAACGTGATGAGAGTGAACGAAAGTAGTAGAGGGAAAGACTTGTAATCCAAGAGGACAATCGAAAGTCTAAGTTATCGGTGAACTGCACATTCGTGCAAGCTTCTCCATATGTCGTGCACGTTCGGTAATGGAGGGACGTCGGCGTCTACATGAGCGGGTGGGCTACACAATTTACAGATGGTAAACATACGTCATTTCTCGAGCTGCAGCAACCAGTAAGTAAGCACAGTGTGTCAGGTCCAATGCATTGACTCATAAAAATTCGGTGAGAGACAGCACACCTTATTCGTAGTGATTATATCGACGCCACGCCAGTTTTGTCAGATAGTCGAGTCGTTTTCGGTAAATGCGTCAAGCTAATTTAGTGGATTTGAACTCATGCATTTTACATTGCGTAAACTTGATACTATTTTCTAGGCTAATAGTGCATAGCACCGAGGTAATGATTGACCATTGACATACATAGGTATGGACACCTTTTC
>CM068955.1:171677559-171690409 GCA_035128595.1 Eptatretus atami | reverse complement strand
AATGTAAGTTCGGCATGATTTCCGACATCTTCTCACTCGACGCAATTTCATTATGGGAGTCGAGTGGCGAGGAGAAGAGACCCTCCCACCATCAGATGGGGTGGGTGGATTATTTGTCTTACTGTTGTCGAGAGAGAGGAATCGTGGCGATATGCGGCGACGAGTGGGGAGGGTGCTCGTGTGTGCGTTTGGGTATGGTGGCGATTGCGGTCTGCGGATCTTTGGTGCGAGTGCGGCTTGGGTCTGGGTCGTGGGTTCGAGTCCGCCACCGTGGTGGTTTGGGCGTTGGAGGCGCTCGAGCTGGGGTTCCTGTCACGGATCCGAGCTCTTGCTAGCAAAATTGCAGAGTCTGGTGAAAACACGGCACACGAAGACGGGTATGTTAATCCGAGAGGTAGACCAAGCGCTGCCCTCAGCCACCTTATTCCTCCTGAGCTGAGGGACGAAAGAATAAGGCATTGAGGTCCATTTCTTTGTGTGTGTGTGTTTGTGTTGTTTGTGCGCGTGGCCCCGTCTGTAAGGTATACTGGTTATTGTATCAAGTGTTTTCCTTTCATTGTACATCTGCATTTCTTTAATTCGTGATATACTCTGCTCTGTGTCTCCCTTCCTGATTAATTATTTGAAATAACCCATGTTAATGTACCAGCTTCGTTTTCTGGGCTTTCCTTCATCCCCTTCCTTCCTCTTCCTTCATTCTCGCTCTTCCTCCCCTTCGGTCTATCCTATACACTCTCAATTCCTCACCTCCTTCGTTTTCCCCTAGTCTTCTTCTTGACACAAACTCTTCTTCTCTCTTGACATATCTGCTTCTTCTCTATTCTACCAGATGTTCCCTTACTCCTACATCTCTCATCTCTCTCCCTCTCTATCTCCTTCTGAAAATGTCTTGTCCTTCGACCTCTCTCTTCCTCCTCCTTCTCTCCTCTCCACCCTCTTCTCTTCTTCCTCGCCTCCCCCCTTCATCTCTCCTCGTCTTCCTTCTTCCTCCTCCTCCTTCTCCTTCTCTTTCTCTTTGCTCGTTCTTCTCGCTTTCTCTCCTCTCTTCCCCTCTCCTTCATTCTTCTCCTCTCTTTCTCCTGCTTCTCCTCCTCGACTTCGCGATCATCGCGGATATTCTTCGCCTTCATCATCTTCTTCTCTCTCTCTTCTCAATTCTCTCCTCCTTTCCTTTCTTCCTTTTCCTTTCTCTACCTCTTCTCCTCTCTCTTCTCTCCTTCTCTCCTTCTCTCTCTCACTTCTCCTCACTCCTCTCCTTCCACTCCCACTCCTCGTTCCTCTCCCTCCTTCTATCATATCTCTTCCTTCTCCCCCTCCCCCTCCCTTCTCTCATCCGTTTTTTCCCTTCTCTTCTCCTCTCTGATTCTCCTTCCTCCCCTCTGGTCTTCCCTTCCCGCCTCTTCCCTTTCCTCTTCCATCTCTCCTTCTCTCTATTCTCCGCCTTCCTTCTTCTTCTCTCTCCCCTTCCTTTCCCTCCAGCCCTCTCTCCTCTCTGGTCTCTTCCTCTCCCTTTTCCTCCTCCTCCTCCTTCCTTCTCTTCTCTCCCTTCTTCCCCTCTCACCTCTTTCCTCGTTCTTTTCTCTTCCTTCTCCTTCTCTCCTCTCTTCCATCCCTTCTTTCCTCTTCTCTTCTTCCTCTTTCTCTCTCCTCATCCCCTTCCTTTCCTCTGTCCTTTCTCTCTGCTTCTCCCTCTCTTCCTTACCCCTCTCTTCTTCTCCCCCCTTCTCGTCCTCCTTCCTCTCTCTCTCCTTCTTCTCCCCTCTTCCCTTCTCCGTCTCTTCCCCTTCTCCTCTCGCACTCCTCTCGGCTTCCCTCTCCCTTTCTTCTCCTTCCTCTCTCTCGGTCTTCTCCCATTCTCTTTTCCTCCTTCCGCCTCCCGCTCTCCCTCGTCTCCGTCTTCCTTCCTTCTCCCTTCTTCCTCATCTCTCCTTCTTTCTTCCCTCCCCTCCTTCTCTTTCTCTTCATCAGCTTTTCGTCCTCCCACGCTCATTCTTCCTCCCCTCCTCTATCTCGCCCTCATCTCTTCCATCCTTCTCCCTCGTCTTCCTATTTTCCTTCCCTTCCCTTCAGTCCATTCTTTTTTCTCCTCTTCTCTTCTCTATCTTCTCTCCTCCCCCTCTTCCCCGCGGATTCCTCCTTCTCTACGCTCCATCCGATCTTTCCTTCTCCCTTCTCCCCCTCACCACTGTCGCTATCTCTCTTCCTGTTCTCTTCTCTAAATCTCGCCTTCGGCTTTCCCTCTTCTCTTCCTACCTCATGGTTTCATCTCCACTTCCTTCGCATTTCTCGCCGTCGTGAGTCGTTCTTCCCCTCTACATTCCTCCCCTTCTCCCTCTCTCATTTACTCATTCACCTCCTTCTGTCACGATCACGCACTACCCCTTTCTCCTTCTCTTCCTTTCCCTCCTTCTTCCCTTCCTTTTCCTACTGCTTTCCGTCATCTCTCCTCTTCTTCCTTCACTACTTCCTCTCCCTCTCCTTCCCCCCTCCCTTCCTTCACCTTTTCTCACCTCGCTTCTCGTTTCTCGTCTCTTCCTCTCTTCTCTCTCCTTCCTCTCCCCTCCCCCTCTCTCTTGTCTCTCTCCCCTCGTTCTCGTACCCCTTTCTTTACTTCCCTTCTCCTTTCCTTTCACTCCTCCTGCCTTCCCTTCGCTCCCTCCCTATCTCTCTTTCCCCTCCCCCTTTCCCCTCCCCTCCTCCCTCGCCCTTCCTACTCCTGCCTTTCTTCTCTCTTCTCTTTTCTCTCTCTTCTTCATTCTCCTCTCTCTCCTCTCCTCTCCCTAATCTCCTTCTCTATTCTTCTCTCGCCTTCTCACATCTCTGCCCTCTCTCTCCTCTCATTTCTCCTCCTCTCTTCCTCGCTCCTCTCCCCTCTCTCCTTCCCCCTCCGCTCTCATTCCTTGTGCTTTTCTCTTCCTCTTCTTTTTCTCTTCTCCCTCCTCTTCTCTCACTCTCGATCTTGTCTTCTCTATTCTCATTTCTCCTTCTTCTCTTTTTTCCTCCTTCCCTCCTGTGCTTTTTTCCCTCTTTCCCCCTTCTCCTTCTCTCTCTCTCCTTTCTCTCTTTTCTCCGCTCTCTCCCTTCTCTTCTTCTTTCTCTCTTCTATTCTCTCTCTGCCATTGACCTAGCAAGGGTGCATATTGAGAAATAAGTAAGCAGTTGTGCCGTAAATTGTTCATTTTGGTCCGCGCAGGTTTGTAACTTCCGCTGGTTACCAGCCGGTATCCGATCGGTGATAGCGGACTCGAATTCGGACAAAGTCGGCCGAGGGTGTGGTTCCCCGGTAGTTGGACGGTGTGAGTACTTAGGGTAAATTGGAAATTAGACAAGTGGACCCTACTCACGCCGTCAAAATATTGGCGACCACGGTCCTCCTAAGTGACCCATGACCTTTCGGAGTTGTGCCGAGTAGTCACGAACCTAAATTCCGGTTGTTCGGTGGGAGACGACTCCACTGCTACCACCTCGTGGTCGTTTATCGCCACCCTGACCCAGCCCCCACAACAATATATATATATATATAATATATATATATATATATATGAAGACCACAAGGGGAAAACCAGAGATGTCAGGATAAGTCATTTGCAGAAACTGAAAAACAAAGTTTCAAGACTTTGTGGACTGTTTAATAACTGTCATATAGATTTCTTTTCCATAAAAGGAAGAGTGATCATTGGCCGATCCAAATTAAGCAATGTAGCGCATTTTGCCAAGCTTCTGTTTATTTAATTTAAGAGCAAAGAACGATCAATGTGCAACTGACATCACTGGTTATTCCTTGTTTAATAATTGCCAGCATTTTAAACCGCAGGATGTGAGCAAATTCATGCTTGTTGGTTATTAGCATACATTACATGACTTTGGTGATCACAGATTATTTTTTTCAAACAATTACAACAGTCCATTGTTTCTTTGTTTGATTGGTGTTCAACGCCAATACTTCAGGGTATTTCGCTTATATACGACGGATGTCTCCATTTCTTTACTCCGTATACTTAATATGATGGAAAACCGGGAGAGAACAAAGGATAAACCACCCCCAGCGATTAAGCCAGTCATCTCATGTGACTCCCTCATATACCTAAGGCAGGTTGATTGGGCGGTGGATACATCGAATGAGGATGGGTACTCCAGACGCGCTAACCATTAAGCACGGCGTGTGGTCCATAAAAGTCACAAATTAAAGGTTTGACGTCAGCCTCTTGAACCACGATATGCACCCAACTCACGGAAGCCCATGATATAACCAATAGGCTATTGTAGTGCTCAGAGTTTTATGCTGTGAAAGTTTTTACAACCTTTCATTTTTAGTTTCTCACTCGATATTATGGTGGAACAGTTAACATGAAATGAAAGGAGATTAAACCAGGGAGTAAAGTACTGACAACTGCTGGGTTTCTACTTTCAGCTTGACAAACACTTGTTTTTTCATTGCACGGCTAAACTTATATCACATATAAATTATGTGACACCCTGGTTATTATGTTAAATAATATTGTGGAGAGGCAACCTTATGTGCCACTATTGGCAGGTGCAATTAACCCTGAAAATGTTATAAAAAGTAATCTCTGGTTTTCCCCTTGTAGAGTCTTCATTATTATACACGTATACGTATGAATATATTCGGTGTGTATATCAAAATGTATTTTTTTCTACAATCTCCTCCTAGATGTCTCGGCCGATTCAGTCTCTAACTTGAACACGATCTGATAAATACTAGTTGCTCTCTAATAACGTTTGAGCACTTTTTCGTATTTTCAACTCGGGTCAGTTACAGGTCATTAAGGCAAAATGACCGAAATGGTCGATGGCCTATAAGGAAGCATCGGATGGCTATAATGCATGTAATGGATCTCATGGGGATTATAAGAAGATTTAATTCACAACTAGTTTTCTCCTTACCTGTGTTCGTCTGGTCCTGATTGATTGGGTAACACGAGCGTCCCCTGAACTTTCAACACGGCTTCGCACGGTTATTTTACAGTTCAATTAAAAATTCTGTTTTCACTTTTCATAGTCGGCTAATTGCTAGGTTCTCACTGTCGTGCGATCCGTTACGATACGCCAAACGATTGGCCATTCGTAGCTGATTTCATGGAATTCTCTGAGAAAGCTGTTCCCCACTACGAGGCCGGCATGAATTGAACAACGTGTCTCACAGAGCGTGGTGTTTGTCTTGTCTAAGATCGATCCTCCGATCACCACGCATTAGGAAGCACGATTAGTGCGATCTGTCGCCGCTTTGTTACGATGCAATAACGATTCTTGATACGATGATCCGATTGACAATGTTTCGTTAGAAAATTTTGAAACCGTTTCAAAAAATTTCCTACGATTAACACGATAGCCACGAGCTGACCCAAGATCTGATAGAATCTGAAGGATCACCACGATTTAGTCCCGATAAGACCATGATTTCAATTGTGCCGCGCATTCGTGAATAGTTGTGGAAACCTAAGCATAAGGTGAATTAACACTCGGTGCATCAAGTTTGTGAAAATTGAATGTTTTATATCTCGGTCTGTGTGGAATGCATTGGCAGCGAGAGTGAGGTAGCTTTCATGACTTACGCATCCGTTTCCATGCCATATAACGAAGCTGTCTTGAATTCAATTTGAATTCTGTTTCCACTTTATGTTGTCTCTAAGGTTGATAACCACTCAGTTGCATCAAGTTGTTGTATCCAGTGACGTCAACACCGGCTCGGGTGTATTAATGTTTAGTGTACAGGTTTCTTACAAATCATGTCAGGTGCTCCGACATCCCCATTTCTCTCAGGAAAAATCCACATCAATTCATGATCAACACAGTCAAAGCTTTGCTATAATCTATAAACAGAGATACACCTTCCTTTGATATTCCCTTGATTTTTCCATGAGCCATCCTCAGATTTGAGATTTGAGATTTGATCTCCAGTACCTTTTCCTCTTCTGAAACATGCGTCGCTTAATGAAGTGTTCCATTCTGTATTGAATGGTCTTTAGTAATATCTTGCTGGCGTGTGAAATAAGGCGATGTTTCAGTTATTTGAACATTCTCTTGGATCCCCTTTCTTTGGCAGTGGTATGTGGACTGACTCCTTCCACATTTTAGGCCATACAACGATTAGAACACAATCTGTGTCAGAGTTGTTCATATTGTGATGACCTCCTCCCAACTACATTGAAGAATTTCTTCGCACCAGGTGCTTTTCTACTTGCTATCACTTTCCCGACTCTAGTACCTCATATTCTATCACTGTTGGTTCTTGCTCATATTCTCTTTCTTCAAAGGTTGCCATCTACATTGCTATCTTGCTTGTGTTTAGTTTCGGTATAGTCCTTCCATCCTTCTTTCACTTTGTTTCTTCTACTAGACATTTTCCTGTTCCTACTCTTAAGGACTCAAATCCTAGAGACATAAACTTTCTGTGATCTCTCTGAACTTAAAAAAAGAAGATCTTTAGTTTTTCCCGCTCGTCACTTTCTGTGTCTATGCATGTCTTTGAAATACTTATCTTTGCCTTTCCTAATTGTCATTGCAAATCAACATTTTATTTATAAATGTCTGCTCTTGATGCACCTCGGTTTTCTCTCTCCTCTTCTGTCTGCAATATTTATTGCCTCTTTGTCTCTTCTCTTGCAATGCTTCAACCTCTTGACACAATTTGTCTGGCATTCTGTTCAACCAAGTGTAGCTCTGTAAAAATGGCTTTAATGCCTCTGCGACGAAGTTCACCGGTGGGGATATGTTTTCTGGTTGTCCGTCGTGATACGTTTTAGTTTCCGCAATGACTTTTAAAAATTGCTGAAGGAATCCAAGTCAAACTTGGAACAAGTATGTGTATTTTATGAAAGATAAACTGCTAAAATTATGGGGTCAAGAGGTGAAGGTCCTGTTAGGTAAAAATTCCGTTACCTTGTGATTATTATTTATTTTTTGGATTTTTTAAAACTTATTGTTATATTGTTTAGATAGGTTGCTCAAGGTCATAAATATCTGGTCAGAATTTGATTTTTTTTTTTCTTATCTTCTAAATTTGCTTTGTCACAAGGAATGTTTATGGTCTGTCTGACAGTCTGCGCCTGGCAAAGTATTGGCAGGTTGTATAGCACTTCTCCATCCCTGTTGATTAGAAAATGTAGTCAATCGGATTTCCTATGTGGCCCATCAGGTGAAGTCCCATTGTGTAGAGTCTGCACTTGGGTTGTTTGACACATGACATCTCCACACAGAACACGAGATCATTGTCACATGGAACTCCAGCATTCGCTCCGCTAGCTCATTCGGATCCCAAGTCTGTGCTTTCTCTGCAATCCTAGTGCTCTGCTTCTCCAATTTTTGCATTCCAGTCTCCCATAATAATTATCATGTCCTTTAGGCACCTATCTCCCAGTTCCTTCAACCTTCCATAAAACTCCCCCACATTTTCGTCATCTGCTGCAGAAAGTTGAAGCATACTGGTATAATGTGAAATTTAGGTGGTGTTCACTGGATGTCATTTCAACCTCTCACTGATATTAACGTAATCCATTGACTGGGTTAATGCCTGGTGTTGTGAATGGTTTAGGGTGGCAGGCTTAGGATCCTAGGGTCCTGAGTTCAAATGCTGCTCACTGTTAAATTAACACCAGGTGGGGTGACTTAGCCTGTCATCCTTCTGAGTTTGGCAAAATGAGTTCCAAGTTTGCTGGTTGATTGGAGCCATTCGAGTATCCTATGTGGCAGTGGTGATCTGTCAGGATTGTGATAATAGCCCAGGAGACTGCTTCGGCAGCACTGATGCTCGTACAGAGTAATATTCACAATGGAATGGAAATTGACTGGATTATATCCCAGCACTGACTCTGCCATCTTTTATTGCAAATCACTTTCATCCATTTCTTTTACAGGTTTTGTGATCAGAAAAGAACACTCTGTAATCGTCAGATGGAAACTGCCCCCAAACCCAGTCCATCTAAGTTCACTTATCCCCAAAATTTCAGTTTTTGGCCTCTCTCACTCACTTTCTCACACTTTCTCACATACTTTCTCACACACTTTCTCACACTCTCACACGCTCTCTCACTGCTAATGTCCCCTGTTTCATTGACCTTACATTCCATGTTCCAACTTTTTGTCAACGTGAGACACTCAGAGTTCAACGTTAGTTCCTGTGACCTCAGTGACTAGATTTCTTGCGGGTTTGATCCATTCCCATTAGAGTGGCCAGTCCTACTCATCAAAACATTTTGCTCTCCCAGTAGCTTTCTGGTGCTTTCAAACCTGGGGGAACTCCATCATCGGCACCATGGCTTTATCTTATGGATTGCTGGTCAGCTTGTTTTCTTTGCATGTACAGAGTGGCTATCATGCAGTCATTCGGCAGAGAACACGGTGGAGCGTTTGCGGAGTATTTTTTGCGAACAAAGGTGTTCTAGAGATTTTAGTTTCGGACAATGAATCCACAGTTTTTATTTGAGGTGTTTGCTGCGTTCATGTGTGTAATGATATACAAACACCTGAGGTCCGCACCTTCGACCCAGTTATAAAAAGCCACGCCGAGTCATTTGTCAAAGCTTTGAAACATGCCTTACGTAGGGGCCAAGCGGTACGATCTGTGCAGAGTAGGGTCGATGTGTTTTTTGCATGCCTATCATAATTAGGTGCATTCTACACACAGGAACACTGCATTCACATTAATGGCTGACAGTTGTGATCGTGGCTGTATTTGCTTGACCTTGCGCACCGGCAGTTGTTACGGCAACCGATGTTCATTCGTTCCGGTGGACCAGCCAGTTTTGGTGCAAGACGATTTACACCGACAAAATGGGTACTGGCTACTGTGATTAGAGTTTTTGGACCGGCTTAAACAACCTTGTCTATACTTTGGCGGTCTTACTGGAAACGTCATGTGATTCAATTGGTTGGCTCGCAGGTCTGATCTTCTACACTGCCTATTCCGTGCTGCCATCCGATATGTCTCTCCATCGAGGTGCCCGTGACCACGTTCCGACCGCCTGTCCTCTATATCTGTGATCAGGATGTTCAGGATGGGATAGCACGATGTTCCTCCGGTATCGGTTACACCTGGTTTTGGTGTCTGAGGGGAAGCCATCACCTGTTTTCAAATGCCCCACTGTCGCCGGCTGTGTCTATGGCTCATGTTTGCGTGTTTCTTCCAGACGTGTTGTACCGACACCACTAATTGGTTGACTGTGACTGAAGGGGGGAATGTAGTATCGTCTATGGCCGAATGAGGCTGCTGTTGGTTGGCTGAGTGAGCCTGCTTTTATGGAAATAATGGTGCTTGATCCTCATCATTGTGTGAATAGAAGACACCACACTCGGGTATCTTTTCCACGTATTTTCGGATTCTTTTGAAAGCTTTTTTGAGCCATTTAAGCTAATAATTGTTCTCATATAACACGATAAACATTAAGAATCCCCACGACCGCGGTTTCGCTGGGCTTCTGCCACACAGTGTGGCCGAGCATTCTGGGGCCAGATACATCATTTCGAAGTTCCATTTATTTCTCATTTGTTGAAGTCACCGTATTGTTATGAATGCCAATCAACTGCTTTATTGGTTTCCTATTGGACCCAAAACCACCTTGATCGTTCTCGCCCACTCTCTTTTTTGAAGCCACCTTCTTCTTTTTTTGTTATTTGTTATTTTCTCTCACATCCCCCCAAATCCATATCTTCTTGTCAACTTGCACCATTCTCTGAATCGATCAATTTGTTTTTAAATAACGAGCCACAGCGCCGAATGCTGTGTTGCCGCTTTCCGCTCACTGCGTTTTATTGCTGTGCGTTGTCCGCTTCCGTGACGCTTTTTCATTTGTGAAGATGTTTTTTTATGTGCTTGCACATTCAGATGGGAACTAAACTCTGAAGACTTGGTACGCTAGAACAATTTTTGATGGGCGACGCTCACGTGTGATGTTTTTATCCGATGTTGCTTGTGGGGAGCAGGACCAGGAGAGGCCATACAGGACAAGACCAACAACGTTGGTGAGTCCACATCCCACATGTGTAAATCTGTGCATTTAAAAATGTTTACTGTAGATCTATTATGGAAAGATGACATAGCTAATAATTGAATATGCACGAAGAGTGTAGTTTTTTTGTATGTTGCCATACATTTAAATAGATTTGTTTTGAACTGTGATTGTATTTTAATAGGCCTCTGAGTCAGGTCAGGTCAGGTATGGGAGCATGCGCGCACAGAGCAGCACGTCGCTCCATCCACTTTCCGCCGTACTCAGGGGCCTCTGTCAGGCCATCCCCCAGGCATGCTGGCCATCCCCATCTCCTTGGGATGCGATCAACCTGCTGCAACCACGAGGCACGTGGTCAGCCCATTGGCCTCCTCCACTCACGAGACTACCTCAGCTGAGAGAATCTGATGAGCAGGATCAGCATCAGGAAAACGAGCCCACATGTCCATACGACGAGCTGATGCTCAAGGACTATGCAGGTAACAAATCTCATTTGAGTCTCTCTCAGCACATGCTCGTTGGACACAAGTCCGAAGTAGCGATCGCCAAGGAGTCTCCGAAGAGACCCTGGTACAAAGGAATGAAGTGTCTGTCTCAGATCCCTTGTCGAATTCAGTCTCACACCATAGAACAGACTGGAAGCAGCCCAAGGACTGAAGACTCGGACTTTCTTTCTCCCGCACTGGTACGCGCAGCGCCACACCCAATATCCAGTGAATCATGACTCCCCAGATCAGACCCCAGACGTCCATTGGCTCTGACTCACAGCCAGCAGAGACATGAATATCACTGCAAGGTAAGTGAATCTCTCCACGACCTCAACATCCTGACTACAAACGGCACAGATAGGACAGCAGCATCCAAGATGTCATTGACGAGTCTGGATCTTAGTTTTGACCCAGGAAACCCATAATCCCAGCGGCTCTGACTCCTCATTCAGTACCTCGAGGGCCCCAAAAGGATATCTAATGTCCGCAAAGATGACTGCGAAATCAAGGTCAGAGATCTTGACATTCCCAATGATGCACCACAGCTTGATCTCTCTGACATCCTCCTCAGAATCCAGTCCATACAAGGGCTGAAAAGTGTGGAGGCCAGTACACACCCCTGACGAACTCCAGTAACAACTGTAAATAAGTCAGAGATGGTACCACACATCTCACAGCACTCTTCAGTACCAGAGTAGAGTTCAGACATCAGATCGATCATTTTGAGGCACCCACAAAGACCAAGAATCCTCCAGAGGGCATCGCGATTCACTGAATCAAACGCTTTACAGAGATCAACAAAAGCTGCAAGCAGCCCTTGCCAAACTCTCGTCTGCGTTCGGTGAGGACCAAGAGCAAGGATACGGTCAATCGTTGACCTCTTTGGTGTAAAGCCTGACTGCTCTGGATGTGGTGCTCAAGCAGTCGTGGCGAACCCTATCAGAATTATCCGAGCAAAGACTTGCCGGCACTGAGAGCAGCGTCACCCCTCGAAGTTTGTTGCAGTCTTGGCGATCACCCTTCCCTTTTCAGAGAGGGACATCAAGGCCCCTCTTCCAGTCAGTTGGGATGATGCCTGTGTTCCAGGCAGAGCACAGAATGTATGCAACGACATGAGTGCAGCATTTCCACCATGCACAGATCCCTGGAGCTTTACCCCATTTAATCCAGTTCACCGCAGCCTGTGTTTCCATAAACGAAAGTGGACCACAGTTGATTGGAGGGTCAGCAACAGTTATTGTTACACCAGACGTCCAACTCGACAGCTGGTGGATAGCCTGGTACACACCGCTCAAAGTAACCGCCCTGCGGCCTTCACTTCGGACTCCTCTGTCAAGAGCCTAACACCTCTGCTCAACTGCAGTGCACCGAGGGATAGGCTTGGATGAACGCAATGCGAGAATTCCCATGTAAGCATGATCGAATCACTTGACCAGGTGATGCTCTACCCCTCACAGATTCTCGCACCTAGGCCTCTTGTCCACCCTTAGCGCACGTACTGTTTTACGCCTCAGCTCCCTGAACAGCTCAGCTCTGCCATTCAGCCTGGTCCTGCGATTCTGCTCAATGGTATCCAGTGTCCCTTGAGAGACAAAATTCTTCTTTGCCCTACGGTGAGTTCCAAGACATCCACCACAACATCAAGGATGTTGGTCTTGAACGCACTCCACAACTCTTCAGGAATCTTCAAAGGCACCCAGACCCCAAAACTCCACTCAGCCTGTTCGCAAACTCCTCAGCTACCTCTCATCCTTGAGCTTGCCAACATCCAGCCAAGGCTGGGTTGGTACCATTCTCCTGATTTAAGGTGCAACTTAAGATTACTACAACAAGCCGGTGGTCAGTATTGAGGAACTGAGCACTCCGGTAGACCCTGCAGTTCTGGATCATCCTCCAGCGGCCATCAACGAGCACATGGTCAATCTCCTTTGCCACACCGCCAGCGTTGGAATAGTCACAAGTCCAGCGATGAGCTTGTGGGCGCTGAAACCATGAACCGGCCACCCTAATTCCATGACTTCTTGCACAGTCAAGGAAATTAGTGCTATTCAGGTTCACAGTTCCAGACCCATGGGGACTAACACACGTCTCGTAACCATCCCTATCAGTTCCAGTTGATGCATTGAAATCCCGCAAGATGAGAAGAGTATCTCGCTTGGGGCACTGATCAACCACAGACTCGAGCATTGCATAGAATGCCTCCTTCACGGTGAGATCACTCGCCTCATGTCGGAGCATATACAGAGACCAGAGGAATGACACCCAAGGAGTGACGAATCCTTCGTCTCACAATACGCTGGTTGACTGGTTTTAACTCAATTATCATTGGAGTCAGCTTATTGGACACAGCTACAGCAACTGCTTGAGCATGGTAACCATCAGAGTGACCAGACCAAT
>CM068955.1:171657004-171676348 GCA_035128595.1 Eptatretus atami | reverse complement strand
TATATATATATATATATATATATATGGCCTCAGTTTGCCTTTCATGATATTTTTATTTATTTATTTTATTTATCCACCCTTTATTTTATTTTGTTTAAAAAAAAACTTATTGTTATTAATTAATTTATTTATATATACCCCCACCCCACCCCCTTGATAATTTCTTGCAACACACCCTGATACGTCGACCTCACTGTGAATGACGCGAAAATAACTTTTTATTATTATATCACTTTCCACTTTCCGTTAATCATTCCTTCTTCAAAACGCACAGCGGCCACAGTGCTGGTTATCCCTGTAAATATTTTTTATTTTATCTCTAATAAATTTGTCTTGTGCCTATATTTGTGTTATTGAAATTGTGTCTTACTTTTCGTATCCAACAATTTTCCTTGAAATTCACACAGGCACGTGTGGAGTTCATCAGAGCTGTTAGGCGGTGTATAGGTAGCCTTCCTTGACATCTTTCTATTTAACGGTGTCGTGTCGTTATCTTCGTGTCCGGGTTGGTAGTTTTATGTTTGCAAAAGGATAAAAGGTAAATAGGAAGAAACGATTGCTTGATTGAGCTTTCCTTGGTGCGGAAGAGACGGTGTTGGGCCTTTTGTGAGCTTGCCATCATTTTACACGCATTTTACAAAGGTTCTCGATCTTCCCTCGGTACGTCCATATTGTGTAAGCAATGCCGAACATGGGATTGATAATATAATTATTGTTCATCGATTTCTTTTCAAGAGGTTGAGTTGTCAGGAAATTTGTGACAAACGTGATCGAGTTTGAGTACTCAAAATGTGTCTTGTGTTGTGTTGTGTGGTTGTGGTTGTTGTGTTGTGTGGTTGTGGTTGATGTGTTGTGCGTTGTGTTGTGCATTGTGTGGTTGCGTTGTGTTGTGTTGTGCATTGTGTGGTTGTGTTGTGCGTTGTGTGGTAGTGTTGTGTTGTGCATTGTGTGGTGTTGTGTTGTGCATTGTGTTGTGCGTTGTTGTGTTGTGCGTTGTGTTGTGCGTTGTGTTGTGCGTTGCTGTGGTTGTGCATTGTGTGGTGTGTTGTGTTGTGCGTTGTGTTGTGTGCATTGTGTGTTGTGTTGTGCGTTGTGTTGTGCATTGTGTTGTGCGTTGTTGTGTTGTGCGTTGTGTGGTTGTGTTTGTGCGTTGTGTGTGTTGGTTTGTGTTGTGCGGTTGGGTGGTTGTGTGGTTGTTGTGTGGTTGTTTTGTTTGTGTTGTGCGTGTGTGTGGTTGTGTTGTGTGTGGTTGTGTTGTTTGGTTGTGTTGTGTGTGTGTGTGTTGTGTGGTTGTGTTGTTTGGTTGTGTTGTGTGTGTGTGTTGTGTGGTTGTGTTGTTGTTGTTTTTTATTTTTTGAGAGGATTTTGTTTCCGAGTGAACTGATCATTGTTCGTTGTCATTTTGCTTTCATTGTCTTTTGGTTTAATTTCTCTTTAAAGGTAAGAGGTGTTTGTAAGTTCTATTGCAGGTATGCAGTGTGAACTTTTCAGGCTGGAAAGATCACAAACTATCCAAAGATGTTGACCTCATCCACCACTTTACGAGTCACCAATATTAGGGGACAGAAACACATATGCACATCACAAATAATCTCACACACACACACACACACACACACACACACACACACACACACACACACACACACACACACACACACACACACACACCCACGCACACACACGCACACACACGTACACACACGCACACACACGTACACACACGTACACACACGTACACACACGTACACACATGTACACATACACACATACATACATACACACATATACACATATACACACATATACATACCTATATACACATATACACACATATGCACACATATACACACATATACATACACATATACACACATACATACATATACATATACACACATACACATATACGCATATACACACATACATACATATACACACATACATACATATACACACATACATACATATACACACATTCATACACACATACATATACATACATACATATATACATACATATACACATATACATATACACATATACATACATATACACATACACATACATATACACACATATACATACATATACACATACATACATATACACATACGTATACACATATACACATATACACATATACACACATATACATACATATACACACATATACACATATATACATACATATACACATACATATACACACATACATACATATACACATACATGTACACATATACACACATACATATATACATATACACACATACATATACACACATACACATATACATACATATACACATACACATACATACACATACATACACATACATATACACACATATACACACATATACACATATACACACATACATACATATACACACATTCATACACACATACATATACATACATACATATATACATTGTTGATATTATATGTATGTATGTGATATGTATGTGTGTATGAATGTGTGTATATGTATGTATGTGCTGTATAGTGTTTTATATGTGTGTATATGTGTGATTATGTATGTGTATGTATGTGTATGTAGTGTATGTGTATATGTATGTATATTGTGTATGTGTGGTTATATTGTATGTGTGTATATGTATATATGTTATGTGTGTATATTGTATATGTATGTGTATATGTATTATGTTGTTGGTATATGTATGTGTATATTGTATGTATATATTTGTATATGTGTGCTATATGTATGTATATGTGTGTATAGTTGTATATGTGTATATGTGTATACGTATTGTATATGTATGATGTATGTGTATAGTGTATGTATATGTGTGTGATATGTATGTTGTATGTGGTATATGTATGTATATGTGGTATATGTATATGTGTATATGTATATATATGTATGTAGTATATGTATGTGTATGATGTGTGTATATGTATGTAGTGTTGTATATGTATGTATGCTTATGTTGTATATGTATGTATGTGTTAATATGCGTATATGTGTATGTGTGTATATGTATATGTATGTATGTGTGTATATGTGTAGTGTATATGTGTTTATATGTGTGCATATGTGTGTATTGTGTATATTAGGTATTGTATATTGTGTATATGTGTATATGTGTGTATGTATGGTATGTGTGTATGTGTACATGTGTGTTACGTGTGTGTACGTGTGTGGTACGTTGGTGTACGTGTGTGTGCGTGTGTGTACGTTGTGTGTGCGTGTGTCGTGCGTGTGTGTGTGTGTGTGTGTGTGTGTGTGTGTGTGGTGTGTGGTGTGTGTGTGTGTGTGTGTGCTGTGTGTGTGTGAGATTATTATGTGATAGTGCATATGTGTTTCTGTCCCCCTACTATTGGTGACTTCGTAAAGTGGTGGGATGAGGTCAACATCTTTTGGTAGTTGTGATCTTTCCAAGCCTGAAAAGTTCACACGCATACCTGCATAGAACTTTAACCAACACCTCTTACCTTTAAAGAGAAATTAAACCCAAAAGACAATTGAAAGCAAAATGACAACAACAATGATCAGTTCACTTCGGAAACAAAATCCTTTCAAAAAAAAATAAAAAACAACAACAACACAACCACACAACACACACACACAACAACAACCAAACAACACAACCACACAACACACACACACACAACCACAACCAAACAACACAACCACACACAACAAACCACACAACGCACAACACAAACAAAAAACCACACAACAACCACACAACCACCAACGCACAAACACAACAACACACACAACGCACAAACACAACCACACAACGCACAACACAACAACGCACAACACAATGCACAACCAACGCACAACCAAACAAGCACAACACAACGCACAACACAACACCACACAATGCACAACCACAGCAACGCACAACACAACGCAATAACCACAACACAACACTACCACACAACGACAACACAAACCAACAACACACAAACTGCACAACACAATGCACAACACAACACCACACAATGACAACACAACACTACCACATCAACGCACAACACAACCACACAATGCACAACACAACACAACGCAACCAACACAATGCACAACACAACGCACAACACATCAACCACAACCCACCACAACACAACAACCCACAACCACACAACACAAACCACAAGACACATTTTGAGTACTCAAACTCGAATCACGTTTGTCTCACAAATTTCCTGACACTCAACCTCTTGAAAGAATCGGTGAAACAATAATTATATTATCAATCCCATGTTCGGCATTGCTTACACAATATGGCTGTACCGAGGGAGATCGAGAACCTTTTGAAAATGCGTGTAAAAATGATGCAAGCTCACAAAAGGGCCCAACACCGTTCTCTTCCGCACCAAGGAAAGCTCTTATCAAGCAATCGTTTCTTCCTATTTACCCTTTTATCCTTTTGCAAACATAAAACTACGCAACCGGACACGAAGGAAACGACACGGACACCGTTATTAAATAGAAAGATCGTCAAGGAAGGCGCACCTATACACGCCTAACAGCTCTGATGACTCCACAGTGCCTGTGGAATTTCAAGGAAAATTGTTGGATACGAAAAGTAAGACCAATTCCAAAAACACAAATATAGGCACAAGACAAATTTATTAGAGATAAAATAAAAAATATTTACAGGTATAAAACCAGCACTGTGGCCGCTGTGCGTTTTGAAGAAGGAATGATTAACGGAAAGGTGGAAAATGATATAATAATAAAAAGTTATTTTCGCGTCATCACAGTTGAGGTCGACGTATACAGCGTGTGTTGCAAGAAATATCAAGGGGGCTGGGTGGGGGATATATATAAAATAAATTAATTAATAACAATAAGTTTTTTTTTTAAACAAAATAAATAAAGGTGGTATAATAAAATAATAAATAAAAATATCATGAAAGGCAAACTGAGGCCCCCCCATTATTATTATATATTTTAATAATTGTATTATATATATATATATATATATATATATATATTTATAACAGTTACCATCGGATTAAAAAACACACAAAACGGAAGGCGGGCTTTATTTTTTGATTGTGATATTGATCAAGATGGCCGCCCAGATTTTAGTTTCAAATGCACACTGCAATTTCATCAAAGCCAATTCATGTTTATTGCACCGAAACACTTAAAAATAAATCACACATCATACACATACACATACCTAATCTACTTGTGTAATAGTTTTATAGTTGTCGGTGCCTGTCGGCCAATTAAAATTCCACCAAAAATACATGTTCTGAATTATTTTATTGTTTCAAACCAGCAAACTGGATCATCACAGAGTATTGTGCGTTATGAAAAAAAAAAAGATTCAAGCCCAAAGTGACGTACAAAACTTGCAGGTTTTTTCTTCCTGCAAAGGACACTCGTTGAATAAAATAACACAGTATGAAACAAATATCATGACGTGGGTCGTATACCCGACATGTTAACCAACCACGCTCACGAGTGTGACTTGCCTACAGGACCACACACACAAGCTGTGTTTGTCCCTCAGTTTCAGGGGGGGCCAGGATACCATTTTTTCTTGTGACTTGCTTTACAGGTATCATGTAAACCTGTACTGACCTGGTTCCATTGGTCGGGTTTTGTCGGGACCTAAACTGTCTCCCCCACCAGGTTTTTTGGTGAGGAGGCTGTTTGGAATATATGACCCAAACAGGATTAAAAACAAAACCTGTCAAAGAGTGGAGAAGCTCCTTGTGAGCCAATTGGCCATCCATATCTAGTGCCAACTGTGTCTGGCGGTACGTCCTCCTGCAGTTGGGGTTACTCTTTATTTCGGAGGTGGTGGCAGGATTTGTATGTATGTACACCGTAAACCTTCACTCACCAAAACCACAAGAAAAACGCAAAGAAATCTGAAAACCCACTCTGTCAGAGTACCCTGTGCAGCTGCCTCCGCTCAGGCAGCCTCACCAGATGAAAGGGATTTGGGGCAAGGCCTTCGGGACCCCACTCTTTTTGAAGATATGAGGGAAACAAGGGGTAACCTTCCTGGGTTAGATTGAGGAGAGTGTGGCAGGGTGCTGAGGTTGCGTCCACAGACTGTGGTTCTCCTCGAGTTAAACCTGAAGTGCGTTCCCTTTGGTGGGTGCTTGGCAAGTCCTATCCGAAGAGAGGATGACACCGTTCTCTTTATTCATCTGAGCTTCAGCGTTTGTACATCGGTATTGCAGCACTCCCTTGAGGTTACGGAAACGGATTTGCGGACGAGTCAGCGGTGTGGTTAACCTACTATTGGTCTGGTCACTCTGATGGTTCATGCTCAAGGCAGTTGCTTAAGCTGTGTCCAAAGCTGACTCCAATGATAATGCAGTTAAAACCAGTCAACAGACGTATTGTGAGACGGAAGGATTTCGCCATCCTTGGCTGTTCATGTCCTCTGGTCTCTGTATATGCTCCGACATGAGGCGAGTGATCCTCACCGTGAAGGAGGCATTTCTATGCAATGCTCGAGTCTGTGGTTGATCAGTTGCCCCAAGCGAGATACTCTTGTCTCATCTTGCGGGATTTCAATGCATCAAACTGGAACTGATAGGGATGTGTTACGAGACGTGTGTTAGTCCCCATGGGTTCTGGAACTGTGAAACCTGAATAGCCACTAATTTCTCCTTTGGACTGCTGCAAAAGTCATGGAAGTTAGGGTGGCCGGTTCATGGTTTCAGCGCCCACAAGCTCATCGCTGGACTTGTGACTATTCCAACGCTTGCGGTGTGGCCAAAGGAGGATTGACCATTGGGCTCGTTGATGGCCGCTGGAGGAATGATCCAGAACTGCAGGGTCTACCGGAGTGCTCAGTTCCTCAATACTGACCACCGGCTTGTTGTTAGTAACTCTTAAGTTGCCACCTTAAATCAGGAGAATGTAACCAGCCCAGGCCTTGGCTGGATGTTGGCAAGCTCAATGATGAGCGGTAGCGCTTGAGAGTTCGCGAAACAGGCTGAGTGCAGTTTTTGGGGGGTACTTGGGTGCCTTGAAGATCCTGAAGAGTTGTGGAGTGCGGTTCAAGACCAACATCCTTTGATGTTCTTGGTGGTGTCTTGGAATCACCGTAGGCAAAGGTAAGAATTTTGTCTCTCCAAGCGGACACTGCGATACCATTGAGGCAAATCGCAGGACCAGGCCTGAAATGGCAGAGTAGCTGTTCAGGGAGCTGAGGCGTTAAAACAGTACGTGCGCTAAGGGTGGACAAGGTAGGCCTAGGTGCGAGAATTCTGTTGAGGGGTAGAGCATCACCTGGGGTTCAAGTGATTCGATCATGCTTACATGGGAATTCTCGCATTGCGTTCATCCAAGCCTATCCCTCGCGTGCACTGGCAGTTGGAGCAGAGGTTGTAGGCTCTTGGACAGAGGAGTCCGAAGTGTAAGGCCTTGCAGGGCCGGTTACTTTGAGCGGTGTCTACCAGGCTTATCCACCAGCTGTCGAGTTGGACGTCTGGTGTACATAACTGTTGCTGACCCTCAATCAACTGTGGTCCACTTATCGTTTATGAAACACAGGGCTGCGGTGAACTGGATTAATGGGTAAAGGCTCCAGGGTCTGTGCATGGTGTTAATATGCTGCACTCATGTCGTTGCATACATTCTGTGCTCTGCCTGGAACACAGGCATCATTCCCAACTGACTGGAAGAGGGGCTTGATTGTCCCTCTTTGAAAAGGGCAAGGGTGATCGCCAGACTGCAACAAACTTCCGAGGGTGACGCTGCTCTCAGCTGCCGGCAAGTCTTTGCTCGGATAATTCTTGATAGGTTCGCCACGATCTGGCTTGAGCACCAAGCATCCAGAGCATTCAGGCTTTACACCAAAGGGTCAACGATTTGACCGTTATCCTTGCTCTTTGGGTCCTCAACCAACGGCAGACGAGAGTTTCGCAAGGGGCTTGCTTGCAGCTTTTGTTTGATCTCTGTAAAAGCGTTTGCATTCAGTGAATCGCGATGCCCTTCTGGAGGATTCTTTAGGTCTTTGTGGTTGCCTCCAAAAATGATCGATCTGATGTCTGAACTCTACTGTTGTACTGCAGAGTGCTGTGAGATTTGTTGTGGTACCATCTCTACTTATTACAGTTGTTACTGGAGTTCGTCAGGGGCGTGTACTTGGCTCCACACTTTTCAGCCCTTGTATGGACTGGATTTTCTGAGTGAGATGTCAGAGGGATCAAGCTGTGGTGCATCATGGGAATGTCAAGATCTCTGACCTTGATTTCGCAGTCATCTTGCGGACATTAGATATCCTTTGGGGCCCTCGAGGGTTACTGAATGAGGAGTCAGAGCCGCTGGATTATGGCGTTTCCTGGTGGTCAAAACTAAGATCCAGGACTGTCGCTCTCCCAATGACATCTTGGATGCTGCCTGTCCTATCTGTGCCGGTTTGTAGGTCAGGATGTGAGGTCGTGGAAGGTAGATCACTTACCTTGCAGTGATATTCTGTCTCTGCTGCTGTGAGTCAGAGGCCAATGGACGTCTGGGGTCTGATCTGGGGAGTCATGGGATTCACTGGATATTGGGTGTGGCGCTGCCCGGTACCAAGTGCGGTGAGAAAGAAAGTCCGAGTCTTCAGGTCCTTGGTGCTGCTTCCAGTCTTGTTCTATGGATGTGAGACTGAATTCGACAAGGGATCTGAGACAGACACTTTCATTCCTTGCTACAAGGTCTCTTCGGAGACTCCTTGGCGATCGCTACTTCGGACTTGTGTCCAACGACAGTTGCTGAGAGAGACTCAAATGAGATTTGTTACCTGCAAGTCCGTGCACATTCAGCCTGCGGCTTCATGGACATGTGGCTCGTTTTCCTGATTGCTTGATCCTGCTCATCAGATTCTCTCAGCTGAGGTAGTCTCGTGAGTGGGAGGAGGCCATGGCTGACCACCGTGCCATCGTGGTTGCAGCAGGTTGATCCTCGCCAAGGAGAGTGGGATGGGCCAGTGCATCGCCTGGGGGATGGCCTGAACAGAGGACCCCTGATGTACGGCGGAGGAAGTGGATGGAGCGACGTGCTGCTCTTGCGCGCATGCTCCCATACCTGACCTGACCTGACTCAGAGGCCTATTTTAAAATACAATCACAGTTTCAAAACAAATCTATTTAAAGTTATGGCAACATACAAAAAAACTACACTTCTTCGTGCATATTCAAAACATTATTTAGCTAGGTCATCTTTCCATTATAGATCCTACAGTATAAATTATTTTAAATGCACAGGATTTTACACATGTGGGATGTGGACTCACCAACGTTGTTGTCTTGCTCCTGTATGGCCTCTCCCTTGGTCTGCTCCCCACAAGCAACATCGGGATAAAAACATCACACGTGAGCGTCGCCCATTCAAAAATTGTCTAGCGTTACCAAGTCTTCAGGTTTTAGTTCCCAATCTGAATTGATGCCAAGCACATAAAAAAACATTCTTCACAAATGAAAAGCGTCACGGAAGCGGAAAACGGCACAGCAATAGAAACGCAGTGAGCGGAAAGCGGCAAACACAGCATCGGGCGCTGTGGCTCGTTATTTAAAAACAAATTATCGATTTCAGAGAATGCGCTGCAAGTTACAAGAAGTATGGATTTTGGGCGATGTTGAGAGAAATAACAAATAACAAAAAAAGAAGAAGGTGGCTTCAACAAAAAAGAGACGTGGGCGAGAACGATCAACTGGTGCAGGTTGGGTCCAATAGGAAACAAATAAAAGCAGTTGATGTTGGCCATTCATAACAATACGGTGACTTCAACAAATGAGAAATAATATGGAACTTCGAAATGATGTATCGGCCAGAATGTCGGCCACACTGTGTGCAGAAGCCCAGCGGAAACCGCCGGGTCTTGGGGATTCTTAATGTCTTTATTCGTGCTTTATTGAGAACAATTATTAGCTTAAATGGCTCAAAAAAGCTTTTCAAAAAGAATCCGAAAATACGTGGAAAGAAAAACTACCGAGTGTGGTGTCTTTTCATTCACACAATGATGAGATCAAGCACCATTTTATTTCCATAAAAGCAGGCCTCACTCGCCAAGCCAACAGCAGCCTCGATTCGGCCATAGACGATACTACATTCTCCCCCTTCAGTCACAGTCAACCATATTAGTGGTGTCGGTACAACACGTCTGGAAGAAACACGCAAACATGAGCCATAACACAGCCGCGAACAGTGGGGGCATTGAAAACAGTGTAGCTTCCCCTCAGAACACCAAAACCAGGTTGTAACGAACCGCAGGAACATCCGTGCTATCACCATTCCTGAACATCCTGATCACAAGATAGGAGGGACAGGCGGTCAGGAACGTCGTCACGGGCACTCGATGGAGAGACATATCGGATGCCAGCACGGGAAAGCAGTGATAGAATGATCAGACCTTTGCGAGCCAACAATTGAATCACATGACGTTTCAAGTAAGACGCCAAGATATACAAGGTTGTTAAGCCGGTCCCAAAAACTCTATTTCACAGTAGCCAGTACCCATTTTGTCGTTCTGTAAATCGTCTTTGCCACCAAAACTGGCTGCGTCCACCATTGAACGATATGAACATCGGTTGCCGTAACAACTTGCCCGGTGCGCAAGGCAATAGCAAATACAGCCACGATCACAACTGTCAGCCATTACATTGTGCAATGCAGGTGTTTCCTGTGTTGTTAGAATGCACCTAATTTATGAATAGGCATGCAAAAAACAATCGACCCTACTCTGCACAGATCTTACCGGCTTGGCCCTACGTAAGGCATGTTTCAAAGCTTTGACCAAATGACTCAGCGTGGCTTTTTATAACTGGGTCGAAGGTCGGACCTCAGGTGTTTGTCATATCATTACACACATGAAGCAGCAAACACCATCAAATAAAAATGTGGATTTCATTGTTCCGAAACTAAAATCTCTAGGAACTACCTTTGTTCGCAAAAAATTACTCCGCAAAACGCTCCACCGTGTTCTCTGCCGAGATGACTGCATGATAGCCATTCTGTTAGCATGCAAAGAAAACAAGCTGACCAGCAATCCATAATAAAGCCATGGTGCCGGATGATGAGTTCCCCAGGTTTGAAAGCACCAGAAAGCTACTGGGAGAGCAAAATGTTTTGATGAGTAGACTGGCCAGCTCTATGGGAATGGATTCAAACCCGCAAGGAAATCTAGTCCACTGAGGTCACAGGAACTAAACGTTTGAACTCTCAGGTGTCTCCGTTGACAAAAAGTTGGAACATGGAATGTAAGGTCAATGAAACAGGGGGACATTTAGCAGTGAGGAGAGGCGTGTGAGAGTGTGAGATAAGTGTGTGAAAAGTATGTGAGAAAGTGTGTGCAGAAAGTGAGTGAGAGAGGCAAAAACTGAAATTTTGGGGATAAGTGAACTTAGATGCGACTGGGTTTGGCGGGCAGTTTCACATCTGACGATTATCAGAGTGTTCTTTTCTGATCACAAAACCTGTAAAAGAAATGGATGAAAGTGATTTGCAATAAGAGATGGCAGAGTCATTGCTGGGATATAATCAGTCAATTTCCATCTCCATTGTAATATTACTCTGTACGAGCGCATCATGCTTGCCGAAGCATCTCCTGGGCTATTATCACAATCCGACAGATCACCACTGCATACATAGGATACTCGAATGCTCAATCAACCAGCAAACTTGGGGAACTCATTTGCAAAACTCAGAAGGATTGACAGGCAAGTCAACCCCACCTGAGTGTAATTTAACAAGTGAGCAGCATTTGAACTCAGGACCCTAGGATCCTAAGCCTGCCACCCTAAACCATTCACCAACACCAGGCATAAACCCAGTCAATGGATATACGTTACATATCAGTGAGGGTTGAAATAACATCCAGTGAACACCACCTAATTCACATTTATACCCAGTATGCTTCAACTTTCTGCAGCAGATGACGAAAATGTGGGGAGTTTTATGAAGGTTGAAGGAAACTGGGAGAAAGTGCCTAAAGGACATGATAATTATTATGGAGAACTGGAATGCAAAAATTGGAGAAGCATGAGCACTAGGATTGCAGAGAAAGCAGCAGACTTGGGATCCGGAATGAGCTAGCGGGAGCGAATGCTGGAGTTCCATGTGACAATGATCTCGTGTTCTGGTGTGGAGATTGTCCATGTGTCAAACAACCCAAGTGCCAGACTCTTCACACAATGGACTTCACCTATGCGGCCACATAGGAAATCCGATTTGACTACATTTTCTAATCAAACAGGAGATGGAGAAGTGCTATACAACCTGCCAATACTTTTGCCAGGCGCAGGACTGTCAGACCAGACCATAAATCATTCCTCTGTGACAAAGCAAATTTTAGAATGATAAGAAAAAAAAAAATCAAATTCTGACCAGATATTTATGACGCTTGCAACCTATCTTAAACAATATACAATAAGTTTTAAAAAATTCCAAAAATAAATTTAAATAATCACAGGTAACGGAATTTTTACCTAACAGGACCTTTCACCTCTTGACCCATAATCTTTAGCAGTTTATCTATCATAAAATACACATACTTGTTCCAAGTTTGACTGTTCCTTCAGAATTTTTAAAAGTCATTGCCGGAAACTAAAACGTATCACGTACGGACAACCACGAAAACTATCCCACCGGTGACTTCGTCGCAGAGGCATAAAAGCCATTTTTACAGAGCTACACTTGGTTGACAGAATGCCAGACAAATTGTGTCAAGAGGTTGAAGCATTGCAAGAGAAGAGGACAAAGAGTGCAATAAATATTGCAGACAGAAGAGGGAGAAGAAAACCAGGAGGTGCATCAAGAGCAGACATTTATAAATAAATGTTGATTTTGCAATGACAATTAGGAAAGGCAAGATAAGTATTTCCAAAGAACATGCATAGACACAGAAAGTGACGAGCGGGAAAAACTAAAGATCTCTTTTTTGTAAGTTCAGAGAGATCACAGGAAAGTTATGTCTCTAGGATTTGAGTCCTTAAGAGTTAGGAACAGGAAAATGTCTAGTAGAAGAAACAAAGTGAAAGAAGGATGGAAGGGACATATACCGAAACTAAACACAAGCAAGATAGCAATGTAGATGGCAACCTTTGAAGAAAGAGAATATGAGCAAGAACCAACAGTGATAGAATATTGACGGTACTAGAGTCGGGAAAGTGATTAGAAGGGTTAGAAAAGCACCTGGTGCCGAAGAAATTCCTTCAATGTAGTTGGGAGGACGAGTCATCACAATAATGAACAACTCTGACACAGATTGTGTTCTAATTCGTTGTATGGCCTAAAATGTGGAAGGAGTCAGTTCACATACCACTTGCCAAAGAAAGGGGATCCAAGAGAAATGTTCAAATAACTGAAACATCGCCTTGATTTCACACGCCAGCAAGATATTACTAAAGAACCATTCAATACAGAATGGAACACTTCATTAAGCGATGCATGTTTCAGAAGAGGAAAAGGTTATCTGGAGATCAAAACTCAAATCTCAAATCTGAGGATGGCTCATGAAAAATAAGGGAATATCAAGGAAGGTTGTATCTCTTTTTATAGATTATAGCAAAGCTTTTACTGTGTTGATCATGAATTGATGTGGATTTCCTGAGAGAAAATGGGGATGTCGGAGCACCTGACATGTCTTGTTAGAAACCTGTACACTAAACATTAATACACCCGAGCGGGTTTGACGTCAGCTGGATACAACAACTTGATGCAACTGAGTGTTATTCAACCTTAGAGACAACATAAAGTGGAAACAGAATTCAAATTGAATTCAAGACAGCTTCGTATATGGCATGGAAACGGATGGCGAAGTCATGAAAGCTACCCCTCTCGCTGCCAATGCATTCCACACAGACCGAGGATATAAAACATTCAATTTTCACAAACTTTGATGCAAACCGAGTGTTAATTCTACCTTATGCAGGTTCCACAACTATTCACGATGCGCGGCACAATTGAAATCATGGTCTTAATCGTGGGACTAAATCGTTGGTGATCCAATTCAGATCTTATCAGATCTTGAGGTCAGTCGTGGCAATCGTGTTTAATCGTAGGAAAATTTTTTGAACGGTTTCAAAATTTTCATAACGAAACAATTGTCAATCGGATCATCGTATCAGATCGTTATTGCATCGTAACAAAGCGGCCGACAGATCGCATCTAATCGTGCTTCCTAATCGTGGTGATCGGAGGATCGATCTTAGGACAAGACAAACACCACGCTCTGTGAGACCACGTTTTCAATTCATGCCGCGCTCTGTAGTGGGCGACAGCTTTTCAGAGAAAATTTCCATGATCAGCTACGAATGGCCAATCGTGGCGTATCGTAACGGATCGGCACGACAGTGAGAACCTAGGCATTAGCGACTATTGAAAAGTGAAAACAGAATTTTTAATTGAACTTAAAATACCGTGCGAAGCCGTGTTGAAGTTTCAGGGGACCTCGTGTTACCCAATAAACAGGCAGACGAACACGGTAACGAGAAACTAGTTGTCGAATTAATCTTCTTAATAATCCCGCATGAGATCCATTATGCATTATAGCCATCCGATGCTTTCCTTATAGGCCATTCGACCATGTCGGTCATTTTGCACTTAATGACCCATGTAACTTTGACCCCGAGTTTGAAAATACGAAAAAGTCTCAAACGATCTATTTAGAGAGCAACTAGTATTTATCAGTCGGTGTTCAAGTTAGAACTCAATCGGCCGAGACATCTAGGAGGAGATTTAGAAAAAAAATACATTTTGATATACACACCGAATATACATACGTATACGTGTATATATATGAAGACCACAAGGGGAAAACCAGAGATGTACTTTTTATAAATTTTCAGGGTTATGCACCTGCCAATAGTTGGCAACATAAGGTTTCCTCTCACCAATATTACTTTAACATAATAACCAGGGTGTCACATAATTTATATGGTATAAGTTTTAGCCGTGCAATGAAAAAACAGTGTTGTCAAAGCTGAACAAGTAGAACCCAGCAGTTGTCAAGTACTTTACTCCTGGTTTAATCTCCCTTTCATTCATGTTAAACTGTTTCCACCATAATATTCATTGAGGTGAGAAACTAAAAATGAAAGGTGGTAAAAACTTTTCACAGCATAAACTCTGAGCACTACAAAGCCTATTGGTTATATCATGGCTTCCGTGAGTTGGGTGCATATCGTTGGTTTCAAAGGCTTGCACGTCAAACCTTTAATGTGACTTTTATGGGACCCACGCCGTGGCTTAAGGTTAGCGCGTCTGAGAGTACCCATTCCTCATTCGATGTACCCACCGCCCAATCAACCTGCTTTAGGTATTATGAGGGAGTCACATGAGATGACTTCGGCTTATCGCTGGCGGGTGGTTTATCCTTGTTCCTCCCGGTTTTCCATCATATTAAGTATACGGAGTAAAGAAATGGAGACATCCGTCGTATATAAGCGAAATACCCTGAAGTATTGGCGTTGAACACCAATCAAACAAAGAAACAATGGACTGTTGTAATTGTTTGAAAAAAATAATCTGTGATCACCAAAGTCATGTAATGTATGCTAATAACCAACAAGCATGAATTTGCTCACATCCTGCGGTTTAAAATGCTGGCAATTATTAAACAAGGAATAACCAGTGATGTCAGTTGCACATTGATCGTTCTTTGCTCTTAAATTAAATAAACAGAAGCTTGGCAAAATGCGCTACATTGCTTAATTTGGATCGGCCAATGATCACTCTTCCTTTTATGGAAAAGAAATCTATATGACAGTTATTAAACAGTCCACAAAGTCTTGAAACTTTGTTTTTCAGTTTCTGCAAATGACTTATCCTGACATCTCTGGTTTTCCCCTTGTGGTCTTCATATATATATATATATATATTATATATATATATATATTGTTGTGGGGGCTGGGTCAGGGTGGCGATAAACGACCACGAGGTGGTAGCAGTGGAGTCGTCTCCCACCGAACAACCGGAATTTAGGTTCGTGACTACTCGGCACAACTCCGAAAGGTCATGGGTCACTTAGGAGGACCGTGGTCGCCAATATTTTGACGGCGTGAGTAGGGTCCACTTGTCTAATTTCCAATTTACCCTAAGTACTCACACCGTCCAACTACCGGGGAACCACACCCTCGGCCGACTTTGTCCGAATTCGAGTCCGCTATCACCGATCGGATACCGGCTGGTAACCAGCGGAAGTTACAAACCTGCGCGGACCAAAATGAACAATTTACGGCACAACTGCTTACTTATTTCTCAATATGCACCCTTGCTAGGTCAATGGCAGAGAGAGAATAGAAGAGAGAAAGAAGAAGAGAAGGGAGAGAGCGGAGAAAAGAGAGAAAGGAGAGAGAGAGAAGGAGAAGGGGGAAAGAGGGAAAAAAGCACAGGAGGGAAGGAGGAAAAAAGAGAAGAAGGAGAAATGAGAATAGAGAAGACAAGATCGAGAGTGAGAGAAGAGGAGGGAGAAGAGAAAAAGAAGAGGAAGAGAAAAGCACAAGGAATGAGAGCGGAGGGGGAAGGAGAGAGGGGAGAGGAGCGAGGAAGAGAGGAGGAGAAATGAGAGGAGAGAGAGGGCAGAGATGTGAGAAGGCGAGAGAAGAATAGAGAAGGAGATTAGGGAGAGGAGAGGAGAGAGAGGAGAATGAAGAAGAGAGAGAAAAGAGAAGAGAGAAGAAAGGCAGGAGTAGGAAGGGCGAGGGAGGAGGGGAGGGGAAAGGGGGAGGGGAAAGAGAGATAGGGAGGGAGCGAAGGGAAGGCAGGAGGAGTGAAAGGAAAGGAGAAGGGAAGTAAAGAAAGGGGTACGAGAACGAGGGGAGAGAGACAAGAGAGAGGGGGAGGGGAGAGGAAGGAGAGAGAAGAGAGGAAGAGACGAGAAACGAGAAGCGAGGTGAGAAAAGGTGAAGGAAGGGAGGGGGGAAGGAGAGGGAGAGGAAGTAGTGAAGGAAGAAGAGGAGAGATGACGGAAAGCAGTAGGAAAAGGAAGGGAAGAAGGAGGGAAAGGAAGAGAAGGAGAAAGGGGTAGTGCGTGATCGTGACAGAAGGAGGTGAATGAGTAAATGAGAGAGGGAGAAGGGGAGGAATGTAGAGGGGAAGAACGACTCACGACGGCGAGAAATGCGAAGGAAGTGGAGATGAAACCATGAGGTAGGAAGAGAAGAGGGAAAGCCGAAGGCGAGATTTAGAGAAGAGAACAGGAAGAGAGATAGCGACAGTGGTGAGGGGGAGAAGGGAGAAGGAAAGATCGGATGGAGCGTAGAGAAGGAGGAATCCGCGGGGAAGAGGGGGAGGAGAGAAGATAGAGAAGAGAAGAGGAGAAAAAAGAATGGACTGAAGGGAAGGGAAGGAAAATAGGAAGACGAGGGAGAAGGATGGAAGAGATGAGGGCGAGATAGAGGAGGGGAGGAAGAATGAGCGTGGGAGGACGAAAAGCTGATGAAGAGAAAGAGAAGGAGGGGAGGGAAGAAAGAAGGAGAGATGAGGAAGAAGGGAGAAGGAAGGAAGACGGAGACGAGGGAGAGCGGGAGGCGGAAGGAGGAAAAGAGAATGGGAGAAGACCGAGAGAGAGGAAGGAGAAGAAAGGGAGAGGGAAGCCGAGAGGAGTGCGAGAGGAGAAGGGGAAGAGACGGAGAAGGGAAGAGGGGAGAAGAAGGAGAGAGAGAGGAAGGAGGACGAGAAGGGGGGAGAAGAAGAGAGGGGTAAGGAAGAGAGGGAGAAGCAGAGAGAAAGGACAGAGGAAAGGAAGGGGATGAGGAGAGAGAAAGAGGAAGAAGAGAAGAGGAAAGAAGGGATGGAAGAGAGGAGAGAAGGAGAAGGAAGAGAAAAGAACGAGGAAAGAGGTGAGAGGGGAAGAAGGGAGAGAAGAGAAGGAAGGAGGAGGAGGAGGAAAAGGGAGAGGAAGAGACCAGAGAGGAGAGAGGGCTGGAGGGAAAGGAAGGGGAGAGAGAAGAAGAAGGAAGGCGGAGAATAGAGAGAAGGAGAGATGGAAGAGGAAAGGGAAGAGGCGGGAAGGGAAGACCAGAGGGGAGGAAGGAGAATCAGAGAGGAGAAGAGAAGGGAAAAAACGGATGAGAGAAGGGAGGGGGAGGGGGAGAAGGAAGAGATATGATAGAAGGAGGGAGAGGAACGAGGAGTGGGAGTGGAAGGAGAGGAGTGAGGAGAAGTGAGAGAGAGAAGGAGAGAAGGAGAGAAGAGAGAGGAGAAGAGGTAGAGAAAGGAAAAGGAAGAAAGGAAAGGAGGAGAGAATTGAGAAGAGAGAGAGAAGAAGATGATGAAGGCGAAGAATATCCGCGATGATCGCGAAGTCGAGGAGGAGAAGCAGGAGAAAGAGAGGAGAAGAATGAAGGAGAGGGGAAGAGAGGAGAGAAAGCGAGAAGAACGAGCAAAGAGAAAGAGAAGGAGAAGGAGGAGGAGGAAGAAGGAAGACGAGGAGAGATGAAGGGGGGAGGCGAGGAAGAAGAGAAGAGGGTGGAGAGGAGAGAAGGAGGAGGAAGAGAGAGGTCGAAGGACAAGACATTTTCAGAAGGAGATAGAGAGGGAGAGAGATGAGAGATGTAGGAGTAAGGGAACATCTGGTAGAATAGAGAAGAAGCAGATATGTCAAGAGAGAAGAAGAGTTTGTGTCAAGAAGAAGACTAGGGGAAAACGAAGGAGGTGAGGAATTGAGAGTGTATAGGATAGACCGAAGGGGAGGAAGAGCGAGAATGAAGGAAGAGGAAGGAAGGGGATGAAGGAAAGCCCAGAAAACGAAGCTGGTACATTAACATGGGTTATTTCAAATAATTAATCAGGAAGGGAGACACAGAGCAGAGTATATCACGAATTAAAGAAATGCAGATGTACAATGAAAGGAAAACACTTGATACAATAACCAGTATACCTTACAGACGGGGCCACGCGCACAAACAACACAAACACACACACACAAAGAAATGGACCTCAATGCCTTATTCTTTCGTCCCTCAGCTCAGGAGGAATAAGGTGGCTGAGGGCAGCGCTTGGTCTACCTCTCGGATTAACATACCCGTCTTCGTGTGCCGTGTTTTCACCAGACTCTGCAATTTTGCTAGCAAGAGCTCGGATCCGTGACAGGAACCCCAGCTCGAGCGCCTCCAACGCCCAAACCACCACGGTGGCGGACTCGAACCCACGACCCAGACCCAAGCCGCACTCGCACCAAAGATCCGCAGACCGCAATCGCCACCATACCCAAACGCACACACGAGCACCCTCCCCACTCGTCGCCGCATATCGCCACGATTCCTCTCTCTCGACAACAGTAAGACAAATAATCCACCCACCCCATCTGATGGTGGGAGGGTCTCTTCTCCTCGCCACTCGACTCCCATAATGAAATTGCGTCGAGTGAGAAGATGTCGGAAATCATGCCGAACTTACATT
>CM068955.1:171623680-171636214 GCA_035128595.1 Eptatretus atami | reverse complement strand
GTGGAGAGTTGCCTCTGAGCTGTCTCGCCTCGGTTCAAATCTTGACCCAGTTATAAACTGGCATCCTATTTCGTATGCAGGATGATTCATTGATGTGTGTACCTTGCCGTTCAGAGGATGGCCATTAAACTGGGTGTCCCATTTGCCGGCATTAGTTGCTGAATGTCAGACCCCTACCATGACCTTCGTGAGGAGAAGGCGAGCCAACGCCGACACCCTGGAGAAATGACTAATTCCTGCACTTGCATTCGAGTATCCTGTGCTGTGTCCGGATTTGTAATACATCCAGGTTGTAACCCCAAGTGGCTAGAAAACGAAACTTCCTCGGCAGCCCTTTGTGCCTAATGGCACACGGAGGAAAGAAGAAGAAGAAGAATTCTGTTGGAATGTGAAAGTTGCACAAAATTAATTTCCAAGAAATGTTATAACTTCTTTAACCCTCACAACTTTGTATATAACCATGTTCACCCTACAAGCGATCACATTCATCTTTGCAGGAAGTTTAACTGCAGAACTTCGCAACCACACATGTGCTCTGTATCTTAGTACATGGTGTTGCTGGTGTACAACTTTATAGTTTGAGATAAATGCGAGTAAGAATACGAATTATTATCCCCACACTTAAAATGAATAAATAAAACAGGGTTGGGGGGGGGGCGATAGAAATCGGCTCTGTCTGTCCATCTGTCATGCTATCTCCTGAACGGTTGTGCAGAAATTCACCAAACATGATAGTTATGATCACCACATGGCATAAAGGTGCAAGAGCAGTATCATTTTTTTGACTCACCCTGGGTCAAAAGGTCAAATGTTATTGCGGGCACATTTTTAAAGCCTTTTTTTAAAATGAGACTTTGTACGTGTAACGATTTTTTTTTGTTTGTACCCAGGTTCATGCACCAGGGGTGGGGATTTAGGATCACTGGAGTCAAAACGGAACAATTTTTATTTTCTTTAACTCAAAAAATCGATGTTTGGTCATTGCCTGGTGGAACTTTTTACCATCTTTAAACTTTCCTTTCGGTAGGAAATGTGGGATTTGCGATGGCACGCCATAGTTTTGTAGTTGCAGCACGTGCGCTGGTATACAATTGCACGAGTTTTGAAATGTCCCCGTGTGTCTACCATGTCTCCGGTGTCCCCCACCCCCCCCCCCCCCCACGCGCCTCAAGTGACAGCCAATGACGGCCGTCCGGTAAATGGCAGTGGCGTAACCTAGACGGAAATGGCGACAATTGACGGAAATACCCGAGTATTTCAATGGAAATTTTGTGAAACTAATGTGTTATATATGTGAAAACCATTTGAATTTATTGCTTGACGGAAAAAAAACCAAGTAATGTTCCCTCTCATGTACGAACGAACGAAAGACGTCATTTCCGCCACCATGGCATTTCGCGCCGAACGCTGAAAGCTAAGTTCTTCTTATGCCATCATTCTCTTTAATATTAGCCATAAACAAGTGTTTCATCATGCATTAGTGGTTGAAATTTATTTACAATTATGGCAGATATTGGTGGCAAAGTGAAAAGTGGTTCTTTCAACCAGGGACATCTTGAATTATTTTCATAACTTTGTACTGTACATTCAAAATATGCAAAAATTAAATATGCTTAAATTCAAAATGTTTAGTCTATATTTTATATAATAACAATATAACTAATATTATGTAGTTGGTGTAACCACTATGTTTCAAAGTTTTGCTCAACAAATATTTTAGCTTTGCTTTCATCTTTTCATCAGCAAAGCTTACATTTTACTCATCATTTGTTTGTCTGTACATTAACTTTATGATTATTATTTTTTTACATCATTCTTTTGCGGCCCCCTGCCACGCTGTATCGAACGATTTCATTCCTTCTGTTATATATAAAGGTGCTTATCACAATAAAAACAAGATTTTTACATTTCAAATATTAAGTACGCTTTTTAATTGTTTTTCAACTGAAAAAGCATAAATTGCATATTTTAACATTAGTGTACTCATTTGCTTCACCACACGTGCTGTATTGAAGGATTTCACTTGTTTTGTGTTAACATTGCTTTAAAAAATAAAAGAAGTCTGATCGGTGAAAAAAAAATGTAGTGAAATAAGATTTTTTTTAGTTTTTTAATAATATTTGCCGTAGTTGATAAAATGGCAGCAGGAAGGTGACCTGGAGTGCCCTGCTTTTCAGTAAGAAGTCAATGATTAGCTACATTACTTATCTGCATACATGCTCTTTAACTTGGTAATAAATCACGAGGCATGTGTCCGGCTTCTGTCCAAGTTTAATAATCATTGTTTCGGAATAGGAAAGGCTCCCCACCTCTGGTCCAGAGAGTAGATGGACCAGGATCCTGATTATCAAGGGAATCTTGGATTTGGTGGGTTGTACCTTGGATGGGGTGAAGATTACCGCAAGTGTGTGGTTTCCCACGATGACTGTCGTAAACACAGGCTTATAACACGGTCACATGACATTTCAACCTGATTTCAACCCACGGTCACAATGATATTCCTCAACATCCTGTGGGAGAAATTTTGAGAGTTTCTGCAAGTTATCATTTTCGTCGGTGAAAGGGGTGAGGGGGGGCAGCGCCGAGGGTAGGCTTTCTCTGACTTTCTTCCTCAACAGTTCTGTTTCGAATTTGGGCCTTTTTTTTTGTTACATAATGTGGAGGCTCGTATGAGAGTTAAACACAAAGTACAAGAATAGCAGGAGAGGGAAGGACAAAACAGTGGGGGACAGAGACATGAGATCTGTGGAAGGAAGAGGAATGGGGTGGGGTACAGAGGGTAAACAAAGATTTTTCACACAGGACATTTGAGGAAAGCAGGGAATTTGAAGGAGGTGGGTTTGGGGTGGATTAGTGGGGTAGAACAGATTGTGGTTTTGGATGGGGAAGATCGATGGTGGTGAAATGCTGTTTTGAAGACCTGGAGGGAAGAGTGGGATTCAAGAGAGTGTGAGAGTTTGTTCTGAAGTGGTGGAAAAAAAGGAGGAATGAAAGAGTGAAGGTGAGCAGTAATTCTTGATTTTGGTAGTTTTACCAGTAGGGGGTTGCTGGCGGATATTGAGCGCCCTGCGGAAATATGGTGGAGCATAGCGCAGACATAGGGGGGCAAGACCGAGAGGAGATGGTAGAAGACAGAAAGACCACTGACCCTGCGGTGAGAGAGTGAAAGACCCAAAGACTCAGCCTCAGCATGGGAGATACCAATGATCCTAAATGCCTGGTTTCCACAGGGTGAAGCCCAGAGGGGGAGGAGTACTCCATCAGGCTGAGAACGAAAGTTTTTTTTGTGGTCAGGAGCTCAGGTGTGCCAAGAAAGGACTTTGCATGTCGGAGGATTCCCAGTCACGACTGGCTTTGGAGGCCAGCTTGGAAATATGGCTTTTCTCAGGAAAGATCATGGCAGATAGTGAGACCCAAAGCTTAAATGAAAGGACTTCTTCAAGAAGATTGATGAGAAAATATATGGGGAGGGTCCAGATGGTTCTTTCAGAGGGACATCGTGAGAGTGTGAGATTTGTCAGGATTGAAAGACATGCTCCACATGTTGGATCAGCTTGCAATTTTACCCAGGTCTGCAGAGAATGAGGAGGCTGCTGCTTGCCGATCTAAGGGATGACAGATGGGATGGCAGGGATGACAGAGTCATCAGCAAAGAGATAAAGAGGATTTTCCAGAGAGTCGGAGAGATCATTGATGAAACCAGAAAAAGAACAGGGCCAGAACACTGCTTTGAGGAACTCGAGCCTGACGAGGAAGAGGGGATGAGAGAACTCATTGAAGGCCACACGTTGGCTGTGACAGGAGAGGAAGTCTGTGAGCCATGAGTGGAGATTCCTTGATACCACAGCAAGAGAGTTTGGTGAGCAGAGCAGGGTGCCAAACTGCATCCAAGCATGTGAAACATCGAGGGAGATTACTCTGATTTCATGTCTGGCATTGAGGATCTCAATCCATTCTTGAGAAAGCAGAAGCAGCATATCCAGAGTGGAGTGACCTGGTCTGAATGCAAATTGATGATTGGAAATCAAGCCATTGGAGAAGAGGAAGGATTTAATGTCTGAAGTGATGATGGATTTCATAACCTTGCTGATGATTGGGAGAAGGCTGATTGGTCTGTAGTTGCAGGGATCTGTTTTTGCACCTTTTTATGCAGAGGGTAATGTATGCTGATTTCTAAGCAGATGGCAGATGACGTTGAGCATATGAGAGGGTGACGACAACAGAGGTTGAGCAAGAGCAGCAGAGCAACTTTTTTGACATGTGGGCTGATGCTGTCTGGACCAGTTGCAGAATCTGAGTCGAGGTTAACGGCAAGCTCTCTACTTTGTCAGGAGAAAAGGACACAGAGTCCTGGAACAGCTGGGTGTGACTGGGTAAGGTGGGTGGAGAAAGCGAAGGGTTTGGGACACAAGATTTAGAAGCAAACGGAGCTTAGGCATTCAGCCTTTTCACATGCAATGTCAGCTGTGTGGCCATTTGAGGTAAGGAGGGTGGATGGGGAACACTCATCAGAAACAGATTAAACTCGACTCCACCAGGATTTGGAGGGAGAGAGACAGGTTTGAGAATTCAGACTTGATATAAGAACGATGTTGTTTTCTGGCTCTCCTGAGGGTAGACACACACTTCTTCTGAGCTTTGCAGAAGGACTGAGATCGCCTTCAGTTGGATTAGCCTTCCATGAGGCAAAGCAAGTTGTTTCAGGACAACTGCCTCGCCACAAGCTTCAGTGTGCCATGGCGGAAGGAAGGGTAGGACAACTGAGGATGAGATTGGACAAATCTGTGCATGAGAGAGCACAAGTTTCTTTGAAAGATTTCCCAGGATGAGTTGATGTCAGAGAAAATAGAGATGGGAGACCAGTCTCGAAGTTTTATGGCTGCTTGAAGTCCCTGGCAGTCGGCTTGAGTGAAATGCCAGACTTGATGGCGCTAAGGTGGTTCTCTAATAACTGACAGATGTCTACTTTGAGAGTATGCGGTCAGATGAACTGATTGGAGCAGAGGAACACAGCAGATATTTCAGGGAAATTGGTCAAATCAGATTCAGAAGAGATGGAGTACCGTTGGTTGAGATCCGGGTGGGGAAGTTGACAGATTGTGTCGGTCCCATTGAGTCGCAGAAGTCTTTTGCTGAAGTGCCATGACAGCTGAGAGAGATACCTACACCAGCCAACTGGCATGATGACAATTGAAGTCATCACATGTGAGGAAGAGAGAGTTCAGATGAGAGGATAGAAGTTGGTCCATATTTTCAGAGCGAGATGTAAATGGAGTCATCACTGTTTGGTGGACGGTACTACACACTTATAAACACGAGGTAGGAGTGGAGAGGGAAACATAGCCAGAGGTATTCATGGGGTTTGAGGAGAGAGGGCAGTGCATGGTGAGTGAGGAATCGAGTCTTTGATGAAGAGAGCAACTTTGCTGTCAGGACGAGGCACAGGTCTGTCATACTGGAGGAGGGAGTAACCAGGGAGAGATACTAGGGAGTCAGAGACGTCTTGAGGAGGAAAGTTTCTGTTAGGCAGAATATGTCTGGTTTGGCAGTGGCAACCTGTGTAAAAGATGTCAGGTTTGAGTGAAGGCCCTGGATGTTGAGGTCCACACTGTTAAGGAAGATGGAGGAGAGGAGGCTTTGAGTGCAGGGAGAGGAGGGAGAGGGTAGGATGAGGGAGAAAGGGGGGTGGGGTAAGGAGAGGTTGTTGAAAGAGTTTTGGGATTGCAGAAGAGCTAGGGGAGAGGGCCGGATGAGGAGGAGAAAAGGCTCGGTGGTGATGGTTGAGGTTCAGTGGGGAGTATAAGAGAGGGGGCAGAGGGCAGTTGAAGATTGGAGGAGGTGGAGTGATGAGATGGAAGAGTGAGGGGAGACTGGAGGAAGAAGGGTGAGGGAGGAGTTTTTGAGAAAAGGTGAGAGGGAAGCTTGGATGGGGGAGAGAATGAAGGTTGCTTTGAGAGGGAAGCTTTGTGAGAGGGGAGACGATGAGAGCAGGTGCGGCCAAGGTGTAGAAGGGCGATGGGAGAGAGGAAGGTTGAGACTTGGTGGTGGTATGGTGAGAAAGGGAGCGTGCAGGGGGAGGTACAAGTTTGAGAGGTTGGTAAGAGGAGGCGGTGCGATAAGAGGAAAGAAAGGAGCATGTTTGAGATGTTGATGAGTGTACTGTTTGAGATGTTGACGAGTTTTCTGATTGAGAGAGTGAGGTATCTGTTCGTTAGAATGGAGCCATAGATGTTAAGAACACCACACAGTTTGGGATAACAGAGGAGGAGCTGATACTGAAGCAGAAGACAGTGAAGAAGTGCTTAGAGCGGAGGTAGGATGAGGGGCAAGATGAGAGGGGTAGCAGGTGAGGGTTAGGAGGAGATAGATTTAAGGAGGTGGGTTGAATTGGCACTGAAGTTGGAAAATAAGGACGATTTATAGAACATGAAACATGCATTGCAAATTGGGAGTTTTTAAAATTTTTAAGCCAGAGATGTGATTAAAGACATTACGTGAGGGATGCAATGCAGGAGAATTAAGAGCATGGAGAAAGAAACGTAACAGCTGGACTTTTTAGACACGGGATGAAGGAAGGTCAAATTGAAAAGTCTTTGAAGAAGAAGAACAAGAGTAGTGAATTATGAAACATTTCAGTGAGAACCACACGTGTGAAAGAGGAAGTCGGAACTTTTAAGAGACCGTTTTGGATGTTGTGTAACATATCCTTGATTATGTTTTGTGATTTTTCTCCCCCAAATCTGTTTCTCAAATTTCTGACAGATGGACGATCATACTGCATGGGAGACATGAACAGAGACTGCTGGTTAGTTAATAATTTCTTGATGTTTTGACAAGCTGTTGCTTTCTGGGTTCTGTAACCCTAATGGCCTTCAAAATCACATACAGTGTCACAGCTTTATCATGTTGGAGCATGTTTTCTGTTTTTTTTTTGGCTGCTTGCCATTCTGCTTCTTTTTTTTTCTCATCTCCCCAAGGTACCTATTCAAGGTGGTGCGACTGGTACCTTCGATTCGCCCTTTCCTTGTTCCGAGCTGCCCTGGCTTAACTGTCGAACCAGATCAAACTCTGGAGGTCTTGATGTCCAATCTTGAACCTGAGGCATATGCAGCCTTTTTTCAAAGCGATGGATAACTGCACAGGATGTTACAAAGGTAATTATTTCTTCTTTTTTAAAAATTCTTTTATTTCTTCCTCCTAACTGTGTTTGACACCATTTTGATGTGATTGTCATCAAGCCTTGCATTCAATGGAATTCCATGGAAAAGCCCTGTACATGAGCCTTTCATCATTGTGGTGTATTTATGTGGCTCGCATGCACGGTACAATGAATAACTATTGGCCTCAAAAAAAGAAAAAAGGTTTTGTGGAGTGTTATTATCGATGCACTTTGGCAGCCACTCAGGGTTGACAAGAATTTCACTTATCGGCTCAAATAAAATGACACAAGATAGAAAAACTATGGGTGTGGTATTATAGACTCAGGGGAGACCCAGGCAGGGGGTGTGAGGACGAGGATATTATAGCCGGGCCCAGATAGACTCAGCTATGAGGAGCGGCTGAAGGCGACAGGCTTTATACATTAGAAAGGAGGCGGTTACGGAGAGGTTATGATAGAGATGTTTATAGAATAATGAAAGGTAGAGATAAAATAAGTGCAGATGAATTATTCAACAGAGCAGACGGGATATGGACCAGGGCCATAGCCTGAGAGTGTAAGAAGAGGAGAGTTAGACGGTAAGCAAGGCAGGGACTTTTACTCGAGAGAAGAAAATGCATGGAATGGCCTCCCTGAAAGGTAGTGGCAGCAGAAAGTAGATAGTTTAATTAGAATTAGATAGGTACCTGGAAGTTATTGGAGATGGATGGGTATAGGGATGTTGATAAGACTTTTAGGTCGTTTGAGCATTGATGGGTGATTGTGTGCATGTGTACGGAGTGCTGATGGGGGTGGGGGGGGGGGTTGTGTGGTTGATATTGTTTTTAACGAAGACCATGTCCCCTCCCTGAGGGAGAAAAAGGGGAAAAAAAAACTACCAAAAAAAAACTCCGAAAAACAACAAAAAAAATTCGTTCATTAATTAAAATCTTTTTCGCATTTTCTTCCTTGGATCTTGTGTAGATGGTTGGTGTGGAGGTCGTGCAGGCATGATGTGCTGAATGGCCTCCACCTGTGTTTAGATTTCCTTGTTATTATGTGAGGAATGGAGAGAATGTCATCTTCATTGTATTAAATTACTTGGTATCAGCCTTTGATTAAGTCGGAGTACTGGAAGGGCCTTTAATACAGGGTGTATTAAGTTGATACCCAATTTTAAATTATATATATGAGCAGCTTTATTCTGACCGATTTTAAATGAAACAAAATGTAAACTAGAAGAGCACTTGTAGAGCGCATATCTCACACCCCATAATGCCTGATCACGAGAACATATCAGGTCCAAAACATTTTTGAGATATCATACTATACAGTACTATATCATTTTTGGCCGCGATCTCTCAATTGTGAAGGACACTTTAAAGAATTAAATAATTTCTCGTATCCGATTCAGATTTGGATCGTCACCAAAACCGAATCAATTTGTCCTTGTCTCACACCCAACTGACCACCAAGTGTCGTCTGATCCGTCCACAAATTTTTGAGATATCCTGCACACAACAAACAAACAGACAGAAGGGGTGAATCGTAACCTCCTTCACCTTCGGTGGTGAGGTAATGAAAGCGTGTCCATTGCTTGAAGCCAAAATACCTTTGAACTGGAGGAGAGAATAACCAATGTTCCCTCACCAACATTCCTGAAAACATGTTGCAATCAGCAGGAGTGAATTATGCCAGTCTGATTAAGGAAATGTGTCGACAGTGTAGGAGCGTATGTGGAGGTTTAAAACAGTTGTGCATAAACCTTACTGGACACACTTTCGTTTACAGTGTTATTTCATTAAAATTTGTTCATAAATATAACTGCTACAACGATTTGAAATTGGGTATTGAACTTATCATACACCCTGTATATTAAATAGCTTGTACACCAAGGTTTTCTATACATACCTTTCGTACTTCCTGAAGTTATTGTATCACATCAGGATGTGGTGAGGTTTATTCCTTGTGTTAATGTTATCTTGTGTGCACTGCAGAAAACTGGTATTGCCAGCCTGTTACCAGGCTCCTCATCGATGCCGTTTTGTTTTCTCCTTGTGGTTACAGTCTTAATGGACTCACCTCCCAGGTAAACACATCAGGGCACAAGGAATGGGACACCTGCTGTGATACTCGGTACGCTGCCTCACGCATTTGATGGACAATCCCCCTTTGTTACATTCATTTGCTTTCTCCTGTAATCCTCACCCTCAGGGTTATTATTGGACCATTCATGTGACACAAGAAGCTAACTTTTCTTATGCCAGTTTTGAAACGAACCTGGAGCTTTGTCCAGGGGAAGTAGAAAACTCCTTTGCAGATGATGCAGAAAAAAGTTACTCTGTTGGGTTTATTAACCCAGCTCTAACATCTTCCCGTCCAAAAAAGTCGATTACAACGCTTTTTGCTAATTCGGTGAGTATCTGTTAGAAAAAAGTGTATCTGTAGAAAAGTAGAAAAGTGTAATAATGTGCACTTTTCTTGCTTCTTGCTTTCTTTTTCTATTTTTTGACAAGCATTTTTTTGTTGTTGTTTGTCAAGTGTGGTGTTTTATTGTGCTCTTGGGGATTACCCACCTTTGAGTTGGATGGGAAATAGATCTGTGTAATATGAATGTTAAATCTTGAATGGTTTTTGATATATCGCATGCACAAGCCAAGTTACGAGATGGTTGCAATGGCAACATAATTCAGCTAATCACAGCCATGATCTAATCAGATTTAGACAATGTCATAATAGCCAGGACCCAGGTTTATTCAAGTGAAAAGCGCAGGAACGTTTGACCTCATGGCTGATGCGGGGTATCCACCGACATCAACAAAAATGCAATTGCTGCCGGGTCTGGACCCTTGGTTTCCCCCGAAATCACTCAATTTATGATGCCATTACCGAAAAACCTAATTTCCCTCAATATCTAGAAACTATGCATGAATAATATCACGAATAAGGTGTCCATACCTATGTTTTCATGGTCAATCATACCCATAGGTGCTATGCATATTGCTAGAAAATGTATAGGTTTTACCACGTAAATGCATGGTTCATCCACTAATTAGCGACGCCATTACCCGAACCTCACTATCTGAAAAAACTGTGCGTGATATATCACAAATAAGGTGTCTATAACCGATATTTTTTATGGTCAATCATTACCCTGACACCTGTGTTATTACTGGGAATGTGTAGTTATCCATGTAAATGTGTAGCCCACCCGCTCATTAAGCGACGCCATTATCCGAACAACGATATATGGAAAGCTTGCAAATGTGCAGTTCCACATAATTAACTTGATGTCCTCTTTGGCATTACAAGTCTTCTCTATCACTTTCGTCACTCTCATCACTGTCCTCACTTCAAGCATTATCTGACTCTCCTCATCTATGATTATCTTCCACGCCATCCCCATCATCTCATGTGGGCCTGTGAGGACTCTGGAACTGAACTTCCTGGATACCCAGTCTGGTTCAAAAGCAGTTTTGATAAGACACTTCCATCCATTGTCTGTCGGACTCGCCCCACCCGTTGGATCTGTCTGATCAGGCTCTTCCAGATTCTGCCACATAGTGCGCCCCTTTTCATATGATTACCAATGTCTTGGCGCAGGGGGAGAGAGGCACAGTTTTATTCTTCTTTATTCTGCAAGGGGCTCCTTTTCGGTCACCGCACCCATTGCATGAACGCCTTGTATCTGGCTTCATTAATGTCAGAGGTTTTGAAGCCATACAGCACGCAGACAAAGGATGTAAACAGCTTGGGGACGTCTACCTCCTCAGCTGTTGGAGAATTCGCAATGCCATCAGTGAGCTGCATCTGACTCCTCCGCTGAAGGGCTTCACTTTTTGGCCTAGGTTCATACGGGTCCTTAAAACCATAAAAGTCCAGCATTTCTGAGTTGTACAATTTAAGTACTTAAATGTCCTTAAATTTCAGGAAAATGTCAAAAGTCAATAAAAATCAGATTTTTCCTGTTATTTTGGTGAAGGGTGTTTCATTTTCACTGGCACTAGTATTCTAAAACAAGGACAAATGTGTCCAAGAGCCGTGTCCTAAAGGTTTTTCTTCACAGAAGAACAAAGAACAAGGAAAAACAACAACAACTTCCGATATTTCGTCACGTGCCTTGATTAAGCCAATAGTGAGACCCGTCATAGTGTATTTACGAATATAGTGTATTTACGAAATAAATGTGTATTTTATGAAATTACAATACATTAAATGGAAATATCTTTAAATAGTAACGTGAACTTTTTCGAAACTTTAAAAGCAATGTCCGAATATATTAAAGTTCATGATAGACGCTCTCAAAAGGCACCCTCAATGCGAGGAATGTGTTAGTATTGTTACGAATTTTGGGAATTCGATTGCACACAACATTCAGGTTCCTTTAGTCAGCTATGTCGATAAGTGCTTGTTCCCTAGATTGCTCACCTTTCATTGTTAATGTTCAGAAATCGATTGATGCACTGCGGATCGATTTAATAGTTAGGGAACGCACAATGTGACATCCCTCCCCATCTTCTGCGAAGAGGAAGAAGAATCCTGCCGTCCCGTGACTCATGATGTCAACAACTCCCTTCCACCCGTGGCTGAGCGGGGGATGGAGCACGAGGGCATGAGTCATGAGTCACGCCGGGAGCGGGAGAAGGATAAGAGGAGATTTGTTCTTTTGTTCGTGTGGCAGAGTTGGAGAATGGGTTGAGGGGAGTCGTTCAGGCAACCGTCGGGTGCCTTGCTTGCTTGCGTTAGGGTTGAGGCCTTCGGAAGCTTTTTGCTTGCGGCTGGCTCAGTGACCTTTCGGCTGAGGCCTGGCTCGGGAGGAGGCTTTTTAGAGGCTTTTTGCTTTTGATGGTTCCCGTGAGCTTCGGCTTACTGCTTGGCTCGGAGAGCTTTTTGCTTCAAGCTGCCTGTTGGAAGAAAGTTAAGCCGGTCGCTCGGCCGAGCTGCGAGTGGTGGCTTCTTCTTCTTGGTTCGTGGAGCTCTTGTTCTCCTTTTTGGTTCCCGGCTTGTGCGACTCATCGCCCTCTTCGTGGAGGTGGTTCCTCGGGGAAGCCGATGCATCGATGGGAAGGATTGGCGCCTCGTCTCACGCAGCACGTGTTTGAGAAGCGTGGAGGGTTTCGCGGAGCTCAGGAAGGATCGCAGCTCACGGCGATTGGATCGCGCTCGCTCTCGCTGAGCCCGGGTCCGAACAGCTTGAAGACCACACGAGGTGGAGAGGTTCGAGATAGATCTGGGTTTCAGCTCAACTTGTCCTCCGAGCCTGGAGCCCGTTAATTAAAGGCCTCTGAACCATTTATTGGGTGTGTGTGTGCGTACGTGTGTCCGTGGGCCCGTCTAATAAGTAGGAACTGCTGTTAAGTGCAAGTGACTGTACAATAATAAGTAGAACGGTTTTG
>CM068955.1:171510087-171532084 GCA_035128595.1 Eptatretus atami | reverse complement strand
CGAAACTCTCATCTGCATTCGGTGAGGACCCAAAGAGCAATGATACGGTCAATCGTTGACCTCTTTGGTGTAAAGCCTGACTGCTCTCAATGCTGGTGCTCAAGCAGATAGTGGTGAAGCCCTAGCCAAGAATTATCCGAGCAAGACCTTGCCTGGCACTGAGAGCAGCGTCACCCCTCGGAAGTTGTTGCAGTCTTGGCGATCACCCTTCCTTTCCAGAGAGGGACAACAAGGCCCCTCTTCCAGTCAGTTGGGATGATGCCTATGTTCCAGGCAGAGCACAGAACTGCATGCAACGACATGAGTGGCAGCATTTCCACAGCCTTGAGAAGTTCAGCACGGATGCCACAGATCCCTGGAGCTTTACCCCATTTCAACCGGTTCACCACAGCCTATGTTTCCACAAACGAAAGTGGACCAAAGTTGATTGGAGGGTCAGCAACAGGGATTGTAACACCCCTGACGTCCAACTTGACAGCTGGTGGATCAGCTCCTTTCCCAACTCCTTTTCCTGAGGGTATTCAATATTGTCTGTAGCTCCTATAATGAATCGGGCAACCAGTCAAAATGGGTAAAATCATTTTGGGACTGGGTGCATTTTTCCCCAGTCGTCGCTTTTTTTCAAACGCGGACCGCAACGGGGGCCAGGGCCGGCTGGGCCGTCCCCGAGATCGGATTATGGGCTCTTCCCCACTCCAAATTACCCATTTGGTGTTGGGAACTTGTTTTGCTCCAAATCAGTCAGCATTGATGCTAAATTGGTTAACCACGGTTTGTCTCGTCCAATTTAACGGCCGAAAAAGGCTAAAGCCGATTTGAGATAAAACTTTGCATTAATTTGATAAAACAATTGAATTGGAGATATACAATTGGAGGTAAAAGGGACATTTAAAATTGCCCACAGGGCCAATTAAACCCCCTCCCATGGGGACCTTTTCCTGATTTTTAAAAAAATGGACCGCACCCCAAATTCAAACCCCTGAGACCATTATTTATTGGCAAACAGGGGAATAGGTCAACAGGAGGGGAATACAAGATAAAAGCAATTTTATTTCAATTCAGTAGTAATAAAAAAAAACCGCTTTTCAAACCCCAACACTGAAATAAAACCCCAACTGGGACTTAAACCCAATGGGGACGGAATGGATTCTTTAAAAAATACATTTTACCCTGATGCCATTAAATTCTTTGTGCCCCCCAATTTCACCACCACGGTAGAGAAGGTCAGAGAGGGGGAAAATCACCCAAAGATTAAGAAAATTATATTCCCGGACGGAACCCGCAGGAGGGTCCCGCACAGGTCCCGGGCTTGCTCGGGGGGCAGGGAAGGAACAAAGCTTGTGTCCGGCATTCCACCCGGCAAACTTTAGAGTCCGGAGGAGGAGAGAAAGGAAACATGGTTCTGGTGTGGGTGGGAGGTGCTCTGGCTGAACAGGGAGCAAGGGGAAAAGTGCAGCTTCCCCCCATCGCTTCATTCTGGAATGACTCTCCAAACTTCCGGGCTCCGCCCCACCCCCTCCCCCACCTTTTATTCGCCTCTGTTGTTGTGGTTCATCCATTTTGGACGTGCTCCTTCCCTTTCTCCCCCCTTTCATTCATGTTCGAGGCCCCAAGTTCTGGGGAGCGAAGTTGAACCCTTTCAACGGAACCCTCACCCCATCCTGGTGGGGACTCAAAGCTTGGTTGGCACAAGCCGTTTTGAAGTTTTGACGTTCTCCCCACCAAAAAATTTTAAAGTTGCGACGGGCCTTCGCCCCACCCCTTCTCCCCCCTTTCCCCCCTGAAAAAAAATAAATAAAATAATAAAAACATATTTCTTATTAAAAAAATAAATTGAAATAAATAAACCATTTTCCAAATTTATTTTTAGGGGGCATTTAATTGGAAAATCCATGGAGCGTTATTTGGCTAGTTACATTTGTTTTTCTCATCCCCACTTTTCTTCCTCATTTTTCCCCAGTGGGTTGCGGTCGTCTTTGACGGGATATATTGGGTCTGATATTTGGTGTGTGATGGGCACGCAAAAATGGGCTGAATTAGGGCCTCCTTTCCTTGATCTTAGGTTTGCTTTGGCCACGTTTCCTGTTAGGAAAACATGAAACTATTGCAATTGGTTGGCTTTGTGTGGTCTTTTCAATTTTAGTGGAGTGAGTTCCAACAACTAAGTTTCTCCCGATTTTTCTTACTGGAATCAGAATACCCTGGTGAGGGCTCTGTATTGTGGGGGAAAATTACATTGGGCAAGGGTTTGAAAAAAGGGGACAAGGATAAAAGGGGGGGAAAGGTCAAGCCAAATTATATGTTGGGGACAAATGATTTGGTCCCGGATTTTCTGTGTGTACTTGCACAAAAATCAAATACTAATTTTTCGTCGGAAGTTCCGGGGGGACCTTCAATTTTGCAACCTAAAAAAAATTTCAAACTTATCGATGGTTTTTAGAAACATTGGAATTTTGGCATTTGATGAATTTAAAAAACTGAAAAAGTGATTTTTTTCTCAAAATTAAAAATTGCATTTAAATTTAAAAAAAACAGTAACAGGGAAAAATCATGCCTGGAAACAATTTGCCGATTGGTGAGCGATTAAACGTTAATCCGGGCTTTAATGCGCATTTGCAATATTTAAATTCCAACAAAATAACACGCACACACTTAAAAAAAAACAAGTTTATGTTTTGAGCTATCCCTTTTCAAATCCCAAGAACATATGTATCCATCCTCCCACTTTTACGGTCATGTCAAAAAATTGCTCGCATAAAAAAGTCACGGGGGCAAAGTCGTAACAATGGGCAGTTTTAAGTTGGAAAGTGTTTTTAGGTGGCTGAGAAAAAATTGGGGGGCCCTTCCCGCAACAGGGAAAAATTTATGGTTGGTCAGTGAGGAAAAAAGTGTTCACGACTGGCGTAAAGCAAAGGATAATATTGCAGACAACCAGGAAAAAAAACAAGGAAAAGGTAAATCCGTTGGGGCTTGCAAAAGCTCGGTGGGGCCAAAGGGCATTTGAGGATAAAAGTTGGAGGAATATGTTTGCCGGGACTCAGCGTGGGCCACGTGTCGAGGGATTAACCACTATTGAAGCTGAGGACAAACAAGCAAAAAACCAAAATCACAAAACTGATTTGGGGAGTTGGAAAGTTTTCAGAAAGGTGATCCTTTTGGCGTGCTTCAAGGTGATTATTCAAGAAGGTTGGATTATTCGTATAGTTTTTAAAGAACTGTAATTAAGCAGCCCACACGGATATGAAAAAAACAAGAAAAACTTCCTGAGAGACTTGGAGGAAAGAAATGGACCAAAACTCCCCGGGAATTTCCATTACAGGATGGAAGAATCTTGTTACGGGATTCGTTTGAAAAACTTTCTTTTGATTATGTTGACTATGATCAAAACATGATTGAGGTTGCTTGTGGGAATTTGATTTTCCATGAAAAACAAAGAACCAGTTGACCAAAGGAAGGGAGATTGTTACTGTTCAAGGTTTTCTACGGGCATTGGAAAGAAGTCTAGTTTCCACCAGTGGTTCCTCATAATTAATCGGGCAAGATGGTGGGAAGTACTCTAATGGTCATTTTTTCAAGAGGAATGGACGATTTGCCCCAAAAGTGAAGTTTTTCCCAATGTGTTATTTCCAAGGACGTGAAATTCCAAAAAATTTTGCATTGGGGACAACGACATGATTTTCCAAAAAAAAAGTGCCTGGGGGAAACATGCCCCCACTTTTGTGTCGGTTCTGGTTGATATATTTCTTTGAAAAGAAGTTTGATCAATGCTCATTCATGGGAGTCGATGTTTACAACATGGTTAACAAGTGATAAATGAAGGGACCAGGGCAAAAGTAAGAAAGGGAACCCATGGTTTAAAGCATCATCCCCTTGAGGAAATGGGACCAAAGTTGTTTGGGCACAAACTGGGACCATTTTACCACCCAATCATTGCTTCCAAAAGGGCTGAGCTCAGGAAAAGATTGTGGGGAAAGGGGAATTTGGATGGACCACAGGGCGAACCCAAACCAAGGTTCCCCAACATGGGGAAAAAACATGGCATCGTGCCTTTCCTAACGCCGAGAATTAGGTTTCAGGTGGATAAGGAACGGGGATTGGGGGAACAGTGCTGCCTTAGCATTCATTTTTTCACGGGCTTTGTCCCAAGGCAAAGGAGATGGCCAGAAAGGGGGAAACCAGGATTTTGAGGCTCGAGAGCGATGACCACGGAGACCCCAAGGGGAATGATGAGGGACAAAACAGCCCAAAAAACTGGGCCCGAAGTCCTGAGCTTGTCGCATCTTTTAGTTTCCAATGCAAGAAAAAATGAGGAATTTTGAACGGTTCTCAGGGAAAAGTCCAAACCATGTTTGGGGCCAGGGGCTCGGTTGAATTAAGGGGCTCATTCATTGTTAAAAAAATGGTTAATTACCCAATTTAAAGTTGTCGATGTTTTCATGTTTATTTTAAGGGAAAGCTGTGAAACTTGACCCAAAAATGGTTTAATGTTTGCTTTGAAAAGCCAGTGCTGATAATTAAATCTGTTTTAGCTTGTTTAAATTTACTGTACCCGACGTTTGATTAAACAAAAACAAAGTTGAAAAAAAAGTATTACATTCTCAAAAGTTTATTCAAAAAAAAAAAAAGGTTCAGGTGAAGGGTCAGGCAGTCTGGGGCATTTGCGGCCAGATTCAAAAGCGAGTCGGGCTGGTGTCACTTTCTGCCGGTACTTCCCCAGGTGGGCCTCCGTTCTGGGGCTATCCCCCCAGGGGCAAAGGATAAAAACTTGGCCCCCCATTTCCCCATTTTCCTTGAGATGCTGGATCAAAAAACCCTGCTTTGGCAAACCACAAAGGAACGTTGTCGGGGCCCTAATTGGGGCCTTACCTCCTCCACTCCCAAAAGGGAGGAAATCCCCTCCTTGGAGAGGAAATTTCTGGTGAAAAGCAGCATTTCAGCGTTCAGGAAACGGAAAGCCAACCATTTTGGTCCCATACCCCAAACGCAAAGGCTTGATGCGCACGGGAACTATTGGGCAGGCAAACCCAAAAATTTCCCATTTGAGTCTTTCTTCTCAGGCAAAACCGGTTGTTGGACACAAGTCGAGGGCAACGATAAGCCAAAGGAATTTTCCTCTTGAAGAGATCTGGTTTACCAAAGAAATTAAAGTCCTTTCCATCTCAAGTTCCTGGTCAAGGAGGTTCCAAGTTCACAAATCCGTTAAATGGGCAAGAACTGGGCAAGCCCCCAACCCAAAGGGGGATGTGGGGAAGATAACTCGGCCTTTTTGGTCCGCCTTGCAAACAGAGGTTACCGGCAGTGGCCACCCAACCCCCATGGATCCAGTGGCATTCAATGGCTTCCCAAGCCCGGACCCAGACGGGTCTATTTGGAACCCTCTGCTTCCACAGGGCCAGCAAGAGGATATGAAAATATCCACTTTGCCAAGGTTAAGTTGAAAATCTCTCCGTTGGACCCTCTTTGCTTACAAAACAAGTTACAGACAAAGATGGGCAAAATTCCCGAAAGGCACCCAGACCGCCTGCCCAAATTCCACTCAGCCTATTCGCAAACTCCCCAGTCTACCCCGCTTCATCCTTGAGCTTTGCCAAAACCACCCCAGCCTTCGGGCTGGGGATTTTTAACAATTTTCCCGGTTTTAGCGCAAAAAAAACTTTCCATGCCATCCATTTGGGGAACCCAAACTTTCATTTTTCCCATTTCCCAAACATCCAAGTGTTGGTTTGCTTTGCCCAAAAAGCAGTTCCTCGTGGGACTATGGGCACCAATCTGGGACAGTTTTCGCCGAACTTTCGACACAGGGATTTCCGACTGGCTCAAGAAATCATCCCCAAGCAAGCTTGGTACTTTCCAATTTTGGCCGGGACCCCAACAGGGGATGACAGGGGGCTGAGTCAAACCCCACCTGGTATTAATTTGCAACTCAGGAGTTGCCTACAAACAAAGCCTTTGTGGTTTGTAATTGGAGGAACTGTGCACTTCTGGTAGACAAGACCCCACTGGCAGGTTCTGGTATTTTTTCCATCCTCTTAGCGGAACCATCAACGAGCACCCATGGGTTTCAAAAAATTTCTCCCCTTGCCAACACCAACCAGCGCCAGAATACCCAAGTCCAACAATTTGAAAAACTGTGGAACGCTTGGAAAACCATTGAAACCAGGGCCACCCTAAGGTCCATGAACGTGCAAAAAGTTTCCCAAGGGGGAAATCTTGAGAACTATTTAAAAGTGGGATTTTCTTCACCAAATTGAAGAGATTGGGGCTAATATGGGAATATTGCATTTTTTGAAGGTCTCCAAAAAGTTGAGGATAGGTTGGGGGATGGAAACTTTCGGATGGAAACTTTGCGGGTTCATGCGGATGAGGATTAAGATTCTGCGGACAATTGGGGACTGGGACTCAATTGGTTCCAAACTTCCCGAAACCCGGATCCTCAAAACCAATTTTTGTGCTCCATCTCTTTCTGGATCTGATTGTGAACAAATTCCCTGGCCCCAATTATCGCTGTCTTTCCTTCCGCCTCCCAATCGGTTTCTTTTCTGGCCACGTCCTTGTTCCAAAAGTTGGGACAAATCTCCGGGCTATTTATCAAAGGGGAAGAACCACCCCCTCCACCGTCGCCGGAGTTCTGGGGCATCACTCCAAAGCCGGACTTGGGCCAGGGGTCTCCAAGCCCAGCCATTTAAAATATAAGATTTGGTCTCCGATCGGCTAACTTCTCCCAAACATTCAAAACTTCATTTCCTGGGAAATTCTTTTCCCAAAAGAAAAAAAAACTTCCTCTCCTCCTGGCAACAGATTTAACCCTTCTCCATCTCCATTTCCCTAACCCCATTTCCTTTCCCGCCCTTGGTTCCCAGCTTTGGAAAGGCTTGTGCGAGCAGTTTCCTGAAAAAAAACAAAAAACTTTTGCCTTGGGCCTTTCATTGGGAAGGCAAAAACCCAACTGAGGGTTAAAAACTTCAGGTTCCTCCATTTAAAGCTTTTCAGAAAAAAAGTGGTGTAAATCTACCCCTTCAGGAAGGGAAAAACCAGGGAATAATAACACTTGTTCCAAGCTCCAAAAGTCTGAAACTTTCAAAAAACCTCCCACTTCCCTCCTCCAAAAAAATCCTGGGTGGGCGGTCTAATTCCAAAATCTGGTTTTTCTGGTGGTATTGTTCCCCCCTTCCATCCCCTTCCCTTTTGACCTTCAAAATTAAGCCGGCAATGTGATTAAACGCCGCACGTGAAAAAGGCGGGGAATTGGCCTAAAGTAGGTGTTTGCAAAAGCTAAAATCTATGTTGTTCCAAAAAAAACCCATCGGCTTTTCTCTACCCCAAATTTACCGCAGTCGCCAACCCCAAACTGTCCCTGGGGACTCTGTTGTCCCTTTTCTCCTGAACAAGGTGGAGAAGCCTTGCTTCTCAAAAACCTTCGACTTTTTTCAGGAATTTTCTGGCCAACCGGTCCAGACGCCATCCAGCGCCACGGGTCTCCTAAAACCTTGCCTTCTGCTTCGTTGCTCCACCCTCTCTTTTTCTTGTTTCTATGTTCAAAACCGCTCCATTTGCTTTCCAAGGTTTCACTTGCCATCTGCTTTGGAAAATTCAAAGCCCCCAAACATTACTTTTGCCCTGCATAAAAAAAAGGTGCAAAAAAAACAGATCCCTTGAAAAACATACAGGATCAACCCAGGCCTTTCTCCCCAATCAGTCAGGGCAAGTGTATGGGAAATCCATCCAATTTTTGCTTTAAGACATTTAAATTCCTTCCCTCTTCTCCCAATTGGCCTGATTTTCGATCTTTTCAATTGGTTTCCAGGGGGAACCAGGGTCCCCACTTTCTACCCCCGGTTATGTTGCTTCTCTCTTTCCAACAAGGAATGGAGGTCCTCAATGCCGGACCATTGGGAAATCAGAAGCCTATCCCTGGGAACATATCATGTTTTGCTTGGGGAACACGGGTTTTTCTGGCACCCTGCCCCTTTTTGGCTCCCAACCCCAAAAAAAACGCTCTTCCTAGGTATCCAAAAGGCCCATCTCCACTCCATGGGCTCGGGCAAGACTTCCTCTCCTGTCCACAGTCAAAACGTTGGCCCTTAAAACGGAGAGTTCTTTTTCATTTCCCCTCTTCCTTTGGTCCCCAGGGCTGGGGAAGGTTTATCAAAGGCCAAGGCGTTTCTGGCCCTATTTTTCTCTTTTCTGGGTTTTCATTTCAAGTGGAATCTCTTCCTTACTCTCTGGGGGAAAATCCCTCTTTATCCTCTTTTGCTTGGATTGGGGAACTTTCCCCCTCTTGCCGTTTACCCAATTCTTTGGTCCATCCCCTTTCAGGCCGGCATGCAGGCAAGGGGGGGCTTCTCCACCTCCACTTTGCCAAAGGGATTCTGGGTTTAAAAATCCACAAACTGGGTTCCCAAAACCCGGAACAATTGTCCTTTCAATCCGGGGACCAAAATCTTTCCCCCACACTTGACTTGTCCTCCCCCACTTGTTCTCTTCCGGAAAAGACCGGTTAGAAAACCCCCCCCCCAATCCCACTGTCTCAACCAAAATCCTCTGGAAAAGGGAAAAAGTTCCTTTCTTTCAAGCCTTTCTGGAATTTCTCCACTATGCCCATTGATCTTTCTTGGGGAAAAAGCAACTTTCCAAAAAACCCTCGGCCTCCAAAAGCCAGGTCAGGCCGGAGGGACTCGGGGAAAAATTCCTCCATCGTGCAAAAAAAAGGTCCTCCTCGCGCCCCACCTTAGCCGTCCAAGACCAGTTACCCCAAAGCTTAGTTCACAAAAAGGGGCCTGGATGAGTTACTTGCTTTTCCCCTCTGGGCTGCGTGCTCCTGGCCTTCAAAACCACCCTTTCTTCGGCTTCACGCTGTGGAAAAAACCAAGGGCATTTTGGGTCCAATTGGGGCATCCTCCCCGCATATGTATGTAGTTGCCCACATTTTTAACATATGCTTTTTTGAAGCACCAATAATTTTTAAACTTTGGCACCAAAAAAAAAAAAGGCTCAAAATTTTAAAAAAAAAACACCCCCCCTTTAATTAAGTAAAATTATTTCAAAGGAAAACGGTGGCAGAGGGCAGTCTGATAAAATGCTTCAAGAAATTGGGGCCCCCACCCACAGGCAAAAAGACGTCTAGGAATGAACCAATTTGCAGGGGCGAAAGACTTGCCCAGTCAATCACTTTGTAGGCTTTGCATTTGCCAAACTTGCAAATGGCCCGTCTGCCCACCCACACTATTTTAAATTTTAACGATCGATTTTTTTTGCCCACATGTGTAGGAAAATTGGAACGGACGGGGGCAGGGCCTTTGTGGAAAGATGATTTACCCCAGTATTGTTTAATTCCCAGATTTCATTTTCACCCAATTTCAGTCCATTACTGTGCAAACATTTAATCGTTTTCCAAGGGACCAAGTGTTAAACCAAAAAGATGGATGGGGGAACCCAAATAAAGTGGATTTGGCTTTTATTCTTGCTTTTTCTCTTCCCTTTTTATTAAGGGTGAGGTCCCAAACAAATAAAACAAGGCTTTCTTTATGCTCTTGCCTTTCCACCAAATTACTTTCCTCCCAAAACTTTACCCCACTTGTTTCTGATCCAAAACTCTTCTTGCACCTCTCAAAACCCAAATCCCACTATATTGTTCTCAAACTCTTTCACTAATCCTCCAATTTTCTTTCAAAAACCAACAATTCCTTCTACCCTCGCTTTTCCCGTTTAATTTTTTCTAAATTTCTACTCTTTCCTTTGGCCATTCTCTCTGTTTCAGTTCAAATCCATTTTCCTCATTTCTATACTTACCCTTTCTTTAAATTCTTGCAAATCCTTCCTTGGGAAAAACCAGTGTTCCTTCTTAGGGGACCTTGCCCAACCTCGATTGTAGTCTTTTCTCTATCAGGTGCCCCCCACCGTTTGGGAGACCGTAAAAGTAGAGCTTGGGGTCACCACCAAGAAAACCCCAAAAAAAAAAACGTTCCCTTCAAATTGTTTTTGAATATCCTTTATTCTGGCTAATTTTATATTCTATAAACTTTTTTAATTTTAAAACCATCAAACGTGGGGAAAACGTTTGACGTAAGAGGAAGTTTCGTACGCACCCTCGTTTCCGTGTACTTTACTAAAGGCCCAAAAAATAAACCTGGCTCTACATTTTGAAAATATTATATTAATTATAATATATTATATATATAATATTATATATATAAATAAATATATATATATAATATATAACCACACAGTGGGGAAGAAAACAAAAAGTATTTTTGATTACACTGCCAATTTTGCAGGGTTTTCCCACTTTCAAAGCACGTCGAAGGTCCTGTAATTTTTTATTTCATTTTAGGGTTTACCACTTTTCCAAACTGTGAAGGAACAGAATTTCTAAAAAAAACCAAAAAATCCTTGAAAAAAAATTTTCCACCATTGTTATGATTTTTTTTAAAATATTAATTTTGGCAATTATTTTGCATGAAAAAGTATTTTTGATACCATCAAGAAAAAAAAACCAGAAAACCTTAACAATTTGGTTACAGGAAAACCTTTTTTGGCTTGCAAATTTACAGAAGATTCAAAACGTTTTTCCGTAGTTTCTAAAACCAGGGTTTGGCCACCAGAACTTGCAAGCAGGATTTGGGCCCACTCCTCCATACCCAGAATCTTTCTCCAGGGGATCTTCAAAGGTTTCGGGGGGCTGTCGCTGGGGCCAAACCCACAGCTTTTTTCAGGCTCCCCTCCAAGGGAGAATTCTATTGGTTTCAGGTTCTGGGAGATTGGGCTTAGCCCACTCCAAGGGACCTGAATTTGCTTCTTACAGGAGGCCACTTCCCTTTTAGTTGCCCGGTGGTGTGTTCGGGTCGTTGTCATGGCTGGGAAGACCCAAGGACACCCGCCCCCATTCTTCAAAATGCTCCTTTGTTTGAGGAGGAGGTTGGGGTTGGCCCCAAGATATTTCTCGCGGATAACATGGCCCCCATCCATCCTTTTCCCCTCCAAAAATAACGGTGGCAGGTTCGTCCCCCTTTTGCAGGAAAAGGGGGCATCCCCCCAAAAGGAATTTGATGTTTCCCAACCTCCAGCTTTTTCACGGTTGGGGAGTGGTTTTCTTGGGGTTGTAACTTTCATTCCTTTCTTCTTCCTCCAAAAACACGGCGAGTGGAGTTTAAAAACCCCAGGAAAGCTTCTTATTTTGTCTTCATTCAGGGACCCAAACAGACCTTTCTTCCCCATTCCCCTCTTGAATTCATTTTCCGAGGCGGTTTCAATTGGCAAAACTTCAAGGACGGGGCCTTGGGGACCTTGCGGGGGCGGCTTGGAGGCAGAGGGAAAACCCTTGTATCGCTGGCAGGATTTTATCCATGGACGGCCGGGTAGTAGTTGTACTTTATGCTTTTCTTTGATTACTTTGTTTGGTTCCCCCAGCTTCCTTCTTCCAAGTCATGAAAACCCAGGTTCCCTTTGCCGTGTTATTTCGGGGGTGAATTTCCCCTCACCTTTGGCTTCAGGATCCAATTTGAGGGCTCCCCCGAAGATGGGATCTTGCATGGGGCCCCAGGACCGGAGGGAAGGATTTGGGACTGTTAATCCTGGAAACTTTCCTTTTCCATTTTTCTAAAAAATGCGGCCAAACAAAGGTTGTTTGGCCTTCTTTTCACCAAAGCTGGCTTTGGCTTATTGTCCTGTAAGGCCCAATCCCCAGTTCTTGTGCAAGTCTAACAATTTTGTCTTGCATGTCGTTTTAGACAGCTCTCTGGTCTTGGCCCAATTGTGGGAGAGGTTGGGGGAGTTTCTGATTGATTGAGTTTGGACCCAGGGTGTCTTTATGCAGGATAACGATTTCAAAACAGGTTGCAGTTATTACAGGGTAATGAGTGGGGAGAAAATGGGGTGGGCTTTCTTAAAGAACCAAAAACTAACAAGGGGTCTGTGGAGAGCCGAAAATTTTCTTTACTGCGTGCGTCTAGGTTGATTTTCCAAAATAACTTATTTCAGCAATAAATGGTCAAAATAATATTTAAAAAAAAAATTCCATAACCAATGTGGATTTTCAGGGATTTTGTTTTTAGATTCCGTCCTTTCAACAGGTTGAGTTTTGTTACCTATGATAAAAAAAAAATTACCCGACCTGCTTTACGTGCTTTGTAAGTGGGGAAACCGGCAAAAAATCGGCAGTGTATTTCAAAAATAAACTTTGTTCTCCCAATGTTATATAATATTAATATATATTATATATATATACCTATTTTTGCTGGGAAAAACTTAATTTTTTTGCACCCAGTCTTGTGCAATATTGCAAGGGGGGCAGGGGATGTAACAATTCCAATCCATAATTATTGTTAACCCTTTCCACCAAGCGCCAAAAACTTTTATGCTCATTTTTGCTTATCCTTCTATTTTCATCCTCTTTACCACCAGGCTTCAATTTGTGTAGAGAAAAAAAACCAAAAAAAGGTGCAATGGGGCATGTGTATAAAATGGAAAGTTTTTCCACGGGGGGACTGTCTGAATTGAGGTAAAACGTCGTTTAAAACCAACCCAGGGCCTGTTATAAAAGCTGAAATTGTAACCTTAAATTTAAAGGAGCGCCTGGAGGCTGGGACCAGCGGGCTGGGAGGTCTAGGAATTTTCTTTGATATTTCCCACGGGCCAAATTTGGGGGTTAATGTTGGCATTTTTTTTATGGCTCGGGGTTGTGCAAACAATTGGGTGGTGCCATTAGTTTCAGTGGGTGGTTTCAACCACACCCTCCCAAGAAAAATTAAAAATTTTAATATTAAACCACAGACCCCTTCAGTAAATTCTGGTCCAGTGTGTTGTTGTGTGTTGGTGTGTGTTGTGGGTGTGTGTGTGTGTGTGTGTTGTGTGTGTGGTGTTTCTGCGCCCACTTTAGTGATGAAAACTGATGAGGTCCCTGGGGTTTGAGTCCGGGTTAAAAAGGTAAGCATTTTTTTTCACACTAAGGGCCCCACCCACAGGAATTTAATTTTACTGTTTTATTAAATTCCCCATATACTGTATTTATCAACATTTTGGCTATAACCAAAAGCCAAACTATCCTTGTATTCACAAGAAAAAGGGGACAATTAAAAAACAATGTTATAAATTACCTTTTTCAGTTTCTAATTTTGGCAAAAGGGTTATGGGCTTGAAAAGCGCATTGGGGAAATATGGCCCAAAGGGGTGGAAAAGTGTCAAAACCCTCCAGGTAAGTTTGAGGTTTTGGTATTAATTATTGGCAGTTTGCTCTCCTTCTTTGGGGACGGCACCCAACCCCCACCAAGGTGCTGGAGTGGCTGGGCAAAGTTCTCCAAGGTCGGGTAAAAAACTTCTGTGTGGGGCCACCGCGAGCAGTAGATGTCATCCCTCTTTCAACATTGATTTCTCCTCTTTTGTTGGGGAAGAAAAGGGAAAAAAACCAAGACAATGAAGGGGAAAAAAGTATTTCCAAATGGATGTTTTTCACATCTCTCTTTTTTTAAAAAAAACTTGCAAAATAAAATTAAAATAAAATAAAATTAAATTGGCCACATTTTGCTAATAATCTACCTGATTGTTATCCTGACTGGCTTTTGATTGAATGGGAAATTTCTGATGGAGGGGAAAAAAATTAATGAGCAAAAACTTACCACATTTTTTTCAACCTGTCTTGGGCCTGTACCCCAAAAAAAAGTTGGAATCGAACAAATTATCGTGGAAGTCCACAAAAAGTCGGTTGATTCTTACAAGATTAATTTTAAATTTGAAAAGAAAACCAACCAGGGGGACATTGTGCAGAAGTTTTCCTCATTTCAGGACCAATTTCCACTAATGTTGGGCAATTTAAATTTATTCTCTGCATTTACTTGTTTGGCTGGACAAAGGAAAAACCTTGAAATTTATTTTTTGTTTTCTTACCCACTTGCTATTTGAAAACCCCAACACTAAATCCATCACCACCCATTGGAAAGACTTTATCTCCTGAGGCAGGGTCCAGCTTTTTGTGCTGGGCCTTCCAATCATGGTTACCCTTTTTGTGGCAATGTTTTACGGCCAGGATGCCCTTCCTGACCAACCCTTTTAGTCGGCCTCGCCCCTGCATTGGATCTTTACCAGTATACTGTGGCTTCATTTCTCTAACCTTCGGGAAGGAGGCGACCAGGCTTGAGCTACCCTCCCTGATGCGAAACTCCAGTGGGCCCAGTGGGCTCAAAAACTCAGGGAACCCCAAGGTCCAACCACCACCTAACCAAGTGAAGCCACACCGCTCATGCTATTGAAAACAAAAACTAATGACGCCAAATTTCAGCAATTGGATGTCCCAATTATCTTGAAGGCCACCTCACTTGCTTTGCCCTTTACCAGAAATGGCTTATTCAGCAAATTGAACACATTTTCACAGGTTGGGACACGTGGAAATAGGAGAGGCACGTCTGCTTCAATTAAGTGTTTACTTCAAAACCCATTATTCATTAAGCAAAGGCCAATTTTGCCACAAATATTTTTAAAAACCAGAATATTGAGAAGCCATATTCAAATCCCACTTGCAACTGGATCCTCTCTTTAAAAAAAACCAAGTTTATTGCCCTCTTATTACCCTCTTTTTGCCACAGGAAGGGTGAAAAGGAGGTTTATGTTTTTCACTCCTTCTTGTCTGTTTTTGGTCCGTTTTGGTACAGATATCTTCAAAAAAAAAGTTGTGGGAATGGATTCTTGGATGAAAATTTTGTGGACAGGTTGCGGTGCGTTGAGAAGCCAAAACTTAGATTTGTTAAATTGCTGAGATTCGGAACTGCTGCGAGAGGTTTTAAAGTGATTTCTTCACCATTTAAAGAGATATTAGGGCTAAAAAATGATTATTATAGCCACGATATCTTCAAAAAAGTTGTGGAGGATTTCAGACAAAAAACTTGGCTGGGACAGGTTTGGGTTGGTTGACAAGGACGAAATGATCGATTGTTGGTGAGATCGAATCCGGATCTGGATAACGAGAATTATTTAATCTTTAAGGTGATTTCCATTCTTCCCCACCAATTGAGAGATCGGGCCAAAAAACGGATGATCGTACTTGAATATGCATGGACTATTTTCAAAAAATAGGAATGTGTCATTGGCCGAATTTTATATTCAGGGCATTACGTGGGTGGGGGTATGCGCTTATAACCGGAGTGCCCTTCAGTTTCCATGTGTAAGAGGCCCAGTATCGTTCATCTTTTCACACAATGGCCTTAATTTTTGTAAACAGTTAGGAAAGAAGATGGCTGGAAGTTCTTCTCCAAAAAGTTTCTCAACCCACTTCTCTTCAGTGACCTTTCTTTCAATGTATGCAACCAATGTATTATATGTATGTATGTATGTATTGTATTGTATGTTGGTGTGTTGTGTGTGTGTGTGTGTGTGTGTGGTGTGTGTGTGGTGGTGTGTGTGTGTGTGTGTTACGATGTTACTTTATTTTGTTGTACGTGTACTGTATGTTTATTTGTTGTATGGATGTTTATTTGGTGGTATGTTTGCAATTTTGTTATGTTTATTACGTGTATTGTTATATATATATATTATATATATATATATTATATATATATATATATATATATATATATATATAATATATAATAATATTGTTTACGGTGCCGGGGTCGGCCCGCCAACCGACCGCCTGAACGGACCGCAAGTCGAGTCGGCCGATCACGATCCGCCCGAATATAGATCGCCGCCCGGGATAAGTTTCCGAGTGAGGTCCTTGTTACCAAAAGACCGAATACGGCCCAAATGGCAAGGTCAACGTGGGGGTTAGGTTCGATTGCCAAGTCTTCAATGTTACCTTAAAATACCCACTTGATGCCAACTTACCGGGGTATTTTCCCACCCTCGGACGGAACTCGGCGCAGAAACCAAACCGCCGAGGCGAAAGCCTGTCCCGTGCGCGATTCCGAAGCGGCGAAAATCGCAGAAAACCCATCGGGTCCCCAAATGGTCCCCCTTTACGGCAAACCAACGCTTTCTTACCCCAACACACGGAAAAAATAACTCATCCAATGGAAAAGAAATCGACGGCGACGAGCTGGAAACATTTAACAAATTGCGTATTTTATTAATAAAAGGGGAGATTTTAGGGAAAGCAACGTTAGAAGCAGGGAACTATACCGACTTTACGAAATGCAAGATTACCAAAACCATTTACAGCACAACAAAAGCACTTAAACAATTCCCTAACTTATTAAGACGGCCCACGGGACCACACGTACGCACACACACACAACCAACCAACACACACCCACACAACACACCACAACACCCAGGAAAATGGTGGCTTGAGGCCTTTAATTTAACGAAGCCTCCAGCTCGGAGGGGAATCAGTGAAGCTGAAACCCAGAGTTCATCTCGGAACCTCTCCAACCTCGTCGGTCTTCGAGAACGTCCGACCCCGGCTCCAGCGAGGGCGAGCTGGATCCAATCGCAGTTGAGCCGCGATTTTCTCTCGAAGCTCCCGTGAATTCCTTCCGCGGGCTTTCTCAACCACGTGCTGGTGAGACGAGGCGCCCATCCTTTCCCGTCGGATGGTCGTTTCCCTCGGGAACACCCTCAAGAAGAGGGGCCGATGAGTCGCACCAAGCCGGGAACCAAAATGGAAGAAAAAAAAAAAGCTTTCCACGGAAAAACCAAGAAGGAAAGAAGCCTCCCAACTCGCCAGGCTCGAGCGAGCGGCAAACCGCGCTTCCAACTTTCTTCCAAAAACAAATCCAGCAAGTCTCCAAAAAAAGCCCTACGAGCCAAAAGGCGAAGGGACCCGAAGGCTCTGTGAGCGACTACTCTCTTGCCGAAAGCAAAAAGCTTTTACTACTCCACGGGACTCAGAACAAAAGAAGAGGATCTCGTCCTTATCTTCTTCCGGCCCCCCCTTCCCCCACGGGGCCGGCGTGGGACTTCATGGCCCCTCGTCGATCCATCCCCGCTTCAACCACGGGTGGGAGGGAGTTTGTTGACATCTGAATCACGGGGGACGGCCAGGTCCTTCTTTCCTCTTCGCAGAAGAAGGAGGGGAGGGAAGGTCCTCCATTGTTTCGTTTCCCGAAACTTATAAATCGATCACAAAGCGATTAATTCGATTTTCTGAACCATTTAAACAATGGAAGTTTGAAGCTATCTAGGGAAACAAGAGCACTTATTGAACATAAGCTTGAACTAAAAAAGAACCTGATTTGTGTGCAATCGAATCAAATTCGTAACCAATATATATATATAATATATTAATATAATATATATATATATATATATATAATTGTGTGTGTGTTGTGTGTGCATGTATATATAATATTATATGTGTGTGTGTGTGTTGTGTGTACATGTATGTTAATTTGTGTATGTGTATATAATATATATATATATAATATATTAATATATATATATCTATACTTATTAGATATAGAACCACTGTAATATAAATTCTTTCTTTCTTCTTTCGGCTGCTCCCGTTCGGGGGTCGCCACAGCGATCATCCTATGAAAACCCGCATAGTGATTGCAACATGGTTTACCGGCCGGATGCCCTTTCCTTGACGGCAAACCCCTGGTCGCCTCTTTACGAGGGGCCACAGGGATATGGCGTACCACCTATTTTTAACCGGGGGGTATACAACCGGCCCGAGTTACACTGGTACTTTTTCATTTTTCGCCGGGACCTCGGAAGGATGACCCAGGCTGAAATCCAAAAACCCCCCTGGTATTAAATCAGTGCCCCAATGGGGCTGAAATCAGGACCCTTTTGATCCTAACCGCTGGCCCTTTACCACTGCGCCAACACCAGGCTACACTGTATTATATATGGATGTTTCTGTCCCCCTTAATATTGGTGACTCGTTAATGTGGTTGGATTGAGGCCCAACAATCTTTGGATTGTTTCTTGATCTTTTTCCAAGCCTGGAAAAAAAAAGGTTCACACTGCAACCCTGCAATAGAACTTTACAAAAACACCTCTTACCTTTTAAGAGAAAATTAAACCAAAAAAGCACAATGGAAAGCAAAAGTGAACAACGGAATAATGATCCAGATTCCACTTGGAAACAAAAAATCCTCTCCAAAAAAAAAAAAATTTTTAAAAAACACAAACAAACCACCCACTAACGCAACAACACAACCACACAACGCCACAAACACAACACAACACCAACAATCACAACAACCCAAACCACAAAAACAACAACAAACCAAAACCAACGCACAAAACAACCACCACAAAGCAAACACACAAACACACAACCACAACACAACAAGAAACAACAACAAAAACAACAACAACCACAGCAACCAACAACCAACCCACAAAACACAACCACATAACCAACAACCCAACCACAATCACCACACAACCAAACCCAAACCAACACCACAACCAGCACCCGCCACCACACAACAACCACAACCACAACACAACCACAAACAACCAACCACAACCAACAAAAACCACAACCAACCAACATAACGCACAACCACCCACAATGGCCACAAACCCACCAACACAATTGCACAAACACAACCACAGACACCAAACCACAACACAAACCACCCAAAGCCACAACACAGGCAAACCACACAACACAACGGCACAAACCAACACCAAAAACCCCACCAGCACAACCACCCCAATGCACAACAACAAGGCCACAGCCAACACCAACCAACAACCCAACAACCAAGCGCACAACCAAACCACACAACCCAGCCAAAACCACAAGCAAACAACCCCAACACAATGCGCAACCACCACAACCCCAAAACCCACAAGCACAACCACAAACCCAAAACCACCACCAAACACAACACAACCCACCAAACAACGCCACCACAACAACACAACCACACCCACCAAAACATGCAACACACAACCACACCAACAAAACAACCAACAGCCAACAACACACAAACAACAACCAACAACGATTTAGAAGTACTCAAACTCGATCACGTTTGTCACAAATTTCCTGACAAACTCGACCTCTTTGAAAAGAAATCGATGAACAATAATAATTATTATCAATCCCATGTTCGGCATTGCTTACACAACATGACGCCGAGGAAGATCGAGGAACCTTTGGAAAATACGTGTAAAATGATGGCAAAGCTCACAAAAAGGCCCAACACCGTCTCTTCCGCCCAACCAAGAAAGCTTCAATCAAGCATCGTTTCTTTCCTATTTACCTTTTGCAAACATAAAAATACCAAACCGGAACACGAAGATAAATACACGGATACCGCAAAATATAAAAAGTTCAAGGAAGGCTACCTATACACCGCCTAACTGCCTGATGAACTCCAACACGTGGCCTGTGTGAATTTAAAGGAAAATTGTTGGATACGAAAAGTAAGACACAATTAAATAACAAGAAATATAGGCACAAGACAAATTTATTAGAGATAAAATAAAAAATATTTACAGGGATTAACCGGCAATCTGTGGCCGCTGTGCGGTTTGAAGAAGGGACATGATTAACTGAAAGTGGAATGATATAATAAAAAATAGTTGTTTATTTTCGCGTCATTCACAGTGAAGTCGACGTATCAGGTATGTTGCAAGGAAAATTATCAAAGGGGTGGGGTGGGGGTATATATAAATAAATAAATAAATATTTTTAATTTTTTTTAAAACAAAAAAATAAAATAAAAATATCATGATAAGGCAAAACTGAGCCCATATTTAAAAAAAAAAGTTAACCATCCGGATAAAAAAAAACACAAAATGAAGGACGGCCTTTTTATGTTTGGCCTTGTGTGTTTTTTTTTTTTTTTTTAAAGATTTAAGATGGCCACTGGCAATTTCATTCAAAGCCAATTCATGGTAATGCACAGAAAACACTTTAAAATAATCACACATCACACACATACACATACCTATATCTACTTGTTTTGTTTGATAGTTGTCTGGTGTGTCGCCAATTAAAAATTCACTAAAAAATACATGTTCTGATATTTTATTGTTCAAACCAGCAAAGCTATATCATTACAGAGTTTGTCGTATGAAAAAAAAAGATTCAAGCCCCAATGTGACGTACAAACTTGCAGGTTCCTTCCTGCAAAGACACTCTTTAGAAATAAAATACACAGTATGAAAGAAATATCATGACGTGGTCGTATACCCGACATGTCACCAACACGCTCACGGGGTGTGACTTGCTACAGGCCACACACAAGTTGTGTCAGGTCAGGCCAGATCACATCTGTGACTTCCTACAAGTACCATGTAAACCTGTACTAACCTGTTCCATGGTCGGGTTGTCGGCGACTAAACCGTCTCCCCCACCAGGTTTTTTTGGTGAGGAGGGTGTTTATATGGACACCCAGAGGATTAAAAACAAAACCTGTCAAAGGGCGGAGGAGCTCCTTGTGAGCCAATGGCCATCCATATCTAGTGCCCAACTGTGGCTGCGGACGTCCTCCTGCAGTTGGGTTACTTCTTATTAGGAGATCCGTGGCAGGATTTGCACTCCAGCAACTGTAAAACCCTTCATTCCACAAAACACAAAAAATGCAAAGAAATCTGAAAACCCACTCCATGGAGTACCTCCTGTTCAGCTTCTCTTCGCAGGGCAGCTCACCGGATGACGGAATTGGGCAAAGCCTTCGGGACACCAATCTTTGTTGATAGGATGGAAACCACGGCGGGTAACATTCCGGGTCAGATTGAGGCTGTGTGTGTCGGGTGATTGCTGAGGTGTCGTCACCAGACGGCATCTCCTTGGGTTAACCTGAGGATGTCCCTTCGGGGGGTGCCTGGAATTCCTATCCCTAAGAGAGGATGATCACCTGTCTCTGTTATCATTCTGAGCTCAAGCATTTGGACATCGTATTGCAGCACTCTCTGAGGTTCGGAGACCTGATTGCGGGAGAGATCATGGTGGGTGGTTACACCTACTATTGTCTGGTCGCTGTGATGGTTACCATGCTCAAGCAGTTTCTGTAGCTGTGTCCAATAAGCTAACTGCAATGATAATCGAGTTAACACCGGCCAACGAGCGTATTATGAGACGAAGGATTCGGTCACTCCTTGGGTGTCATTTCTCTGGTCTCTGTATATACTCCGAAATGAGGCGAGTGATCTCACATGAAGGAGCGATCTATGCAATGCTCGAGTCTGTGGTTGATCAGTGCCCCAGACGAGATACACTCTAGTCTTGGGGATTTCAATGCATCGACTGGAACTGATAGGATGGTTATGAGACGGTTGTTGGTCCCCATGGGTCTGGAACTGTGAACCTGAATAGCACCAATTCCTTGACTTTTGCAAGAAGTCATGACTTAGGGTGGCCGGTCATGGTTTCAGCACCCACAAGCTCATCGCTGGACTTGGTATTCCAACGCTGGCGGAATGTGGCAAAGGAGATTGACCATGTGCTCATTTGATGGTCGCTGGAGGATGATTCCAGAACTGCAGGGTCGACCGAGTGCCTCAGTTCCTCAATACTGACCACCGGTTTGTTGTAGCAAACTCTTAAGCTGCACGTTAAATCAAGAAGAATGGTACCATCCCAGCAGAGGCTGGATGTTGGCAAGCTCAAGGATAGAGGGTAGCTAGAGGAGTTTGCAAACAGGCTGAGTGGAGTTTCGGGGGTCTGGTGCTTTGGAAGATCCTGAAGAGTTGTTGGAGTGCCTTCAAAACCAACGTCCTTGATGTTGCCGTGGATGTCTTGGAACTCACCGTAGGGCCAAAGAAGAATTTTGTCTCTCAAGAGACACTGATACATTGAGCAGAATCGCAGGCCAGGCTGAATGGCAGAGGTGAGCTGTTCAGGAGCTGAGGCGTAAAAACTGTACGTGCCGCTAAGAGTGGACAAGGAGGCCTCTGTGCGAGGAATCTGTGAGGGGGTAGAGCATCACCTGTTGGTCAAGTGATTCTCGTCCTGCTTACAGGGAATTCTCGCATTGCGTTCATCCAAGCCTATCCCTCGGTGCACTGCAGTTAGAGCAGAGGTGTAGGCTCTTGACAGAGGAGTCCGAAGTGAAGACCCGCGGGCCGTTACTAATTGAGCAGTATGTATCAGTCTGAT
>CM068955.1:171488736-171510062 GCA_035128595.1 Eptatretus atami | reverse complement strand
TTAGCGCACGTACAGTTTTACGCCTCAGCTCCCTGAACAGCTCACCTCTGCCATTCAGCCTGGCCCTGCGATTCTGCTCAATGGTATCCAGTGTCTCTTGAGAGACAAAATTCTTCTTTGCCCTACGGTGAGTTCCAAGACATCCACTCCTTTCCCAACTCCTTTTCCTGAGGGTATTCAATATTGTCTGTAGCTCCTATAATGAATCGGGCAACCAGTCAAAATGGGTAAAATCATTTTGGGACTGGGTGCATTTTTCCCCAGTCGTCGCTTTTTTTCAAACGCGGACCGCAACGGGGGCCAGGGCCGGCTGGGCCGTCCCCGAGATCGGATTATGGGCTCTTCCCCACTCCAAATTACCCATTTGGTGTTGGGAACTTGTTTTGCTCCAAATCAGTCAGCATTGATGCTAAATTGGTTAACCACGGTTTGTCTCGTCCAATTTAACGGCCGAAAAAGGCTAAAGCCGATTTGAGATAAAACTTTGCATTAATTTGATAAAACAATTGAATTGGAGATATACAATTGGAGGTAAAAGGGACATTTAAAATTGCCCACAGGGCCAATTAAACCCCCTCCCATGGGGACCTTTTCCTGATTTTTAAAAAAATGGACCGCACCCCAAATTCAAACCCCTGAGACCATTATTTATTGGCAAACAGGGGAATAGGTCAACAGGAGGGGAATACAAGATAAAAGCAATTTTATTTCAATTCAGTAGTAATAAAAAAAAACCGCTTTTCAAACCCCAACACTGAAATAAAACCCCAACTGGGACTTAAACCCAATGGGGACGGAATGGATTCTTTAAAAAATACATTTTACCCTGATGCCATTAAATTCTTTGTGCCCCCCAATTTCACCACCACGGTAGAGAAGGTCAGAGAGGGGGAAAATCACCCAAAGATTAAGAAAATTATATTCCCGGACGGAACCCGCAGGAGGGTCCCGCACAGGTCCCGGGCTTGCTCGGGGGGCAGGGAAGGAACAAAGCTTGTGTCCGGCATTCCACCCGGCAAACTTTAGAGTCCGGAGGAGGAGAGAAAGGAAACATGGTTCTGGTGTGGGTGGGAGGTGCTCTGGCTGAACAGGGAGCAAGGGGAAAAGTGCAGCTTCCCCCCATCGCTTCATTCTGGAATGACTCTCCAAACTTCCGGGCTCCGCCCCACCCCCTCCCCCACCTTTTATTCGCCTCTGTTGTTGTGGTTCATCCATTTTGGACGTGCTCCTTCCCTTTCTCCCCCCTTTCATTCATGTTCGAGGCCCCAAGTTCTGGGGAGCGAAGTTGAACCCTTTCAACGGAACCCTCACCCCATCCTGGTGGGGACTCAAAGCTTGGTTGGCACAAGCCGTTTTGAAGTTTTGACGTTCTCCCCACCAAAAAATTTTAAAGTTGCGACGGGCCTTCGCCCCACCCCTTCTCCCCCCTTTCCCCCCTGAAAAAAAATAAATAAAATAATAAAAACATATTTCTTATTAAAAAAATAAATTGAAATAAATAAACCATTTTCCAAATTTATTTTTAGGGGGCATTTAATTGGAAAATCCATGGAGCGTTATTTGGCTAGTTACATTTGTTTTTCTCATCCCCACTTTTCTTCCTCATTTTTCCCCAGTGGGTTGCGGTCGTCTTTGACGGGATATATTGGGTCTGATATTTGGTGTGTGATGGGCACGCAAAAATGGGCTGAATTAGGGCCTCCTTTCCTTGATCTTAGGTTTGCTTTGGCCACGTTTCCTGTTAGGAAAACATGAAACTATTGCAATTGGTTGGCTTTGTGTGGTCTTTTCAATTTTAGTGGAGTGAGTTCCAACAACTAAGTTTCTCCCGATTTTTCTTACTGGAATCAGAATACCCTGGTGAGGGCTCTGTATTGTGGGGGAAAATTACATTGGGCAAGGGTTTGAAAAAAGGGGACAAGGATAAAAGGGGGGGAAAGGTCAAGCCAAATTATATGTTGGGGACAAATGATTTGGTCCCGGATTTTCTGTGTGTACTTGCACAAAAATCAAATACTAATTTTTCGTCGGAAGTTCCGGGGGGACCTTCAATTTTGCAACCTAAAAAAAATTTCAAACTTATCGATGGTTTTTAGAAACATTGGAATTTTGGCATTTGATGAATTTAAAAAACTGAAAAAGTGATTTTTTTCTCAAAATTAAAAATTGCATTTAAATTTAAAAAAAACAGTAACAGGGAAAAATCATGCCTGGAAACAATTTGCCGATTGGTGAGCGATTAAACGTTAATCCGGGCTTTAATGCGCATTTGCAATATTTAAATTCCAACAAAATAACACGCACACACTTAAAAAAAAACAAGTTTATGTTTTGAGCTATCCCTTTTCAAATCCCAAGAACATATGTATCCATCCTCCCACTTTTACGGTCATGTCAAAAAATTGCTCGCATAAAAAAGTCACGGGGGCAAAGTCGTAACAATGGGCAGTTTTAAGTTGGAAAGTGTTTTTAGGTGGCTGAGAAAAAATTGGGGGGCCCTTCCCGCAACAGGGAAAAATTTATGGTTGGTCAGTGAGGAAAAAAGTGTTCACGACTGGCGTAAAGCAAAGGATAATATTGCAGACAACCAGGAAAAAAAACAAGGAAAAGGTAAATCCGTTGGGGCTTGCAAAAGCTCGGTGGGGCCAAAGGGCATTTGAGGATAAAAGTTGGAGGAATATGTTTGCCGGGACTCAGCGTGGGCCACGTGTCGAGGGATTAACCACTATTGAAGCTGAGGACAAACAAGCAAAAAACCAAAATCACAAAACTGATTTGGGGAGTTGGAAAGTTTTCAGAAAGGTGATCCTTTTGGCGTGCTTCAAGGTGATTATTCAAGAAGGTTGGATTATTCGTATAGTTTTTAAAGAACTGTAATTAAGCAGCCCACACGGATATGAAAAAAACAAGAAAAACTTCCTGAGAGACTTGGAGGAAAGAAATGGACCAAAACTCCCCGGGAATTTCCATTACAGGATGGAAGAATCTTGTTACGGGATTCGTTTGAAAAACTTTCTTTTGATTATGTTGACTATGATCAAAACATGATTGAGGTTGCTTGTGGGAATTTGATTTTCCATGAAAAACAAAGAACCAGTTGACCAAAGGAAGGGAGATTGTTACTGTTCAAGGTTTTCTACGGGCATTGGAAAGAAGTCTAGTTTCCACCAGTGGTTCCTCATAATTAATCGGGCAAGATGGTGGGAAGTACTCTAATGGTCATTTTTTCAAGAGGAATGGACGATTTGCCCCAAAAGTGAAGTTTTTCCCAATGTGTTATTTCCAAGGACGTGAAATTCCAAAAAATTTTGCATTGGGGACAACGACATGATTTTCCAAAAAAAAAGTGCCTGGGGGAAACATGCCCCCACTTTTGTGTCGGTTCTGGTTGATATATTTCTTTGAAAAGAAGTTTGATCAATGCTCATTCATGGGAGTCGATGTTTACAACATGGTTAACAAGTGATAAATGAAGGGACCAGGGCAAAAGTAAGAAAGGGAACCCATGGTTTAAAGCATCATCCCCTTGAGGAAATGGGACCAAAGTTGTTTGGGCACAAACTGGGACCATTTTACCACCCAATCATTGCTTCCAAAAGGGCTGAGCTCAGGAAAAGATTGTGGGGAAAGGGGAATTTGGATGGACCACAGGGCGAACCCAAACCAAGGTTCCCCAACATGGGGAAAAAACATGGCATCGTGCCTTTCCTAACGCCGAGAATTAGGTTTCAGGTGGATAAGGAACGGGGATTGGGGGAACAGTGCTGCCTTAGCATTCATTTTTTCACGGGCTTTGTCCCAAGGCAAAGGAGATGGCCAGAAAGGGGGAAACCAGGATTTTGAGGCTCGAGAGCGATGACCACGGAGACCCCAAGGGGAATGATGAGGGACAAAACAGCCCAAAAAACTGGGCCCGAAGTCCTGAGCTTGTCGCATCTTTTAGTTTCCAATGCAAGAAAAAATGAGGAATTTTGAACGGTTCTCAGGGAAAAGTCCAAACCATGTTTGGGGCCAGGGGCTCGGTTGAATTAAGGGGCTCATTCATTGTTAAAAAAATGGTTAATTACCCAATTTAAAGTTGTCGATGTTTTCATGTTTATTTTAAGGGAAAGCTGTGAAACTTGACCCAAAAATGGTTTAATGTTTGCTTTGAAAAGCCAGTGCTGATAATTAAATCTGTTTTAGCTTGTTTAAATTTACTGTACCCGACGTTTGATTAAACAAAAACAAAGTTGAAAAAAAAGTATTACATTCTCAAAAGTTTATTCAAAAAAAAAAAAAGGTTCAGGTGAAGGGTCAGGCAGTCTGGGGCATTTGCGGCCAGATTCAAAAGCGAGTCGGGCTGGTGTCACTTTCTGCCGGTACTTCCCCAGGTGGGCCTCCGTTCTGGGGCTATCCCCCCAGGGGCAAAGGATAAAAACTTGGCCCCCCATTTCCCCATTTTCCTTGAGATGCTGGATCAAAAAACCCTGCTTTGGCAAACCACAAAGGAACGTTGTCGGGGCCCTAATTGGGGCCTTACCTCCTCCACTCCCAAAAGGGAGGAAATCCCCTCCTTGGAGAGGAAATTTCTGGTGAAAAGCAGCATTTCAGCGTTCAGGAAACGGAAAGCCAACCATTTTGGTCCCATACCCCAAACGCAAAGGCTTGATGCGCACGGGAACTATTGGGCAGGCAAACCCAAAAATTTCCCATTTGAGTCTTTCTTCTCAGGCAAAACCGGTTGTTGGACACAAGTCGAGGGCAACGATAAGCCAAAGGAATTTTCCTCTTGAAGAGATCTGGTTTACCAAAGAAATTAAAGTCCTTTCCATCTCAAGTTCCTGGTCAAGGAGGTTCCAAGTTCACAAATCCGTTAAATGGGCAAGAACTGGGCAAGCCCCCAACCCAAAGGGGGATGTGGGGAAGATAACTCGGCCTTTTTGGTCCGCCTTGCAAACAGAGGTTACCGGCAGTGGCCACCCAACCCCCATGGATCCAGTGGCATTCAATGGCTTCCCAAGCCCGGACCCAGACGGGTCTATTTGGAACCCTCTGCTTCCACAGGGCCAGCAAGAGGATATGAAAATATCCACTTTGCCAAGGTTAAGTTGAAAATCTCTCCGTTGGACCCTCTTTGCTTACAAAACAAGTTACAGACAAAGATGGGCAAAATTCCCGAAAGGCACCCAGACCCCTGCAGAAATTCCACTCAGCCTATTCTGGCAAACTTCCCCAAGCTACCCCTGCTTCTCATCCTTTGAGCTTTGCCAAAACCACCCCAGCCTTCGGGCTGGGGATTTTTAACAATTTTCCCGGTTTTAGCGCAAAAAAAACTTTCCATGCCATCCATTTGGGGAACCCAAACTTTCATTTTTCCCATTTCCCAAACATCCAAGTGTTGGTTTGCTTTGCCCAAAAAGCAGTTCCTCGTGGGACTATGGGCACCAATCTGGGACAGTTTTCGCCGAACTTTCGACACAGGGATTTCCGACTGGCTCAAGAAATCATCCCCAAGCAAGCTTGGTACTTTCCAATTTTGGCCGGGACCCCAACAGGGGATGACAGGGGGCTGAGTCAAACCCCACCTGGTATTAATTTGCAACTCAGGAGTTGCCTACAAACAAAGCCTTTGTGGTTTGTAATTGGAGGAACTGTGCACTTCTGGTAGACAAGACCCCACTGGCAGGTTCTGGTATTTTTTCCATCCTCTTAGCGGAACCATCAACGAGCACCCATGGGTTTCAAAAAATTTCTCCCCTTGCCAACACCAACCAGCGCCAGAATACCCAAGTCCAACAATTTGAAAAACTGTGGAACGCTTGGAAAACCATTGAAACCAGGGCCACCCTAAGGTCCATGAACGTGCAAAAAGTTTCCCAAGGGGGAAATCTTGAGAACTATTTAAAAGTGGGATTTTCTTCACCAAATTGAAGAGATTGGGGCTAATATGGGAATATTGCATTTTTTGAAGGTCTCCAAAAAGTTGAGGATAGGTTGGGGGATGGAAACTTTCGGATGGAAACTTTGCGGGTTCATGCGGATGAGGATTAAGATTCTGCGGACAATTGGGGACTGGGACTCAATTGGTTCCAAACTTCCCGAAACCCGGATCCTCAAAACCAATTTTTGTGCTCCATCTCTTTCTGGATCTGATTGTGAACAAATTCCCTGGCCCCAATTATCGCTGTCTTTCCTTCCGCCTCCCAATCGGTTTCTTTTCTGGCCACGTCCTTGTTCCAAAAGTTGGGACAAATCTCCGGGCTATTTATCAAAGGGGAAGAACCACCCCCTCCACCGTCGCCGGAGTTCTGGGGCATCACTCCAAAGCCGGACTTGGGCCAGGGGTCTCCAAGCCCAGCCATTTAAAATATAAGATTTGGTCTCCGATCGGCTAACTTCTCCCAAACATTCAAAACTTCATTTCCTGGGAAATTCTTTTCCCAAAAGAAAAAAAAACTTCCTCTCCTCCTGGCAACAGATTTAACCCTTCTCCATCTCCATTTCCCTAACCCCATTTCCTTTCCCGCCCTTGGTTCCCAGCTTTGGAAAGGCTTGTGCGAGCAGTTTCCTGAAAAAAAACAAAAAACTTTTGCCTTGGGCCTTTCATTGGGAAGGCAAAAACCCAACTGAGGGTTAAAAACTTCAGGTTCCTCCATTTAAAGCTTTTCAGAAAAAAAGTGGTGTAAATCTACCCCTTCAGGAAGGGAAAAACCAGGGAATAATAACACTTGTTCCAAGCTCCAAAAGTCTGAAACTTTCAAAAAACCTCCCACTTCCCTCCTCCAAAAAAATCCTGGGTGGGCGGTCTAATTCCAAAATCTGGTTTTTCTGGTGGTATTGTTCCCCCCTTCCATCCCCTTCCCTTTTGACCTTCAAAATTAAGCCGGCAATGTGATTAAACGCCGCACGTGAAAAAGGCGGGGAATTGGCCTAAAGTAGGTGTTTGCAAAAGCTAAAATCTATGTTGTTCCAAAAAAAACCCATCGGCTTTTCTCTACCCCAAATTTACCGCAGTCGCCAACCCCAAACTGTCCCTGGGGACTCTGTTGTCCCTTTTCTCCTGAACAAGGTGGAGAAGCCTTGCTTCTCAAAAACCTTCGACTTTTTTCAGGAATTTTCTGGCCAACCGGTCCAGACGCCATCCAGCGCCACGGGTCTCCTAAAACCTTGCCTTCTGCTTCGTTGCTCCACCCTCTCTTTTTCTTGTTTCTATGTTCAAAACCGCTCCATTTGCTTTCCAAGGTTTCACTTGCCATCTGCTTTGGAAAATTCAAAGCCCCCAAACATTACTTTTGCCCTGCATAAAAAAAAGGTGCAAAAAAAACAGATCCCTTGAAAAACATACAGGATCAACCCAGGCCTTTCTCCCCAATCAGTCAGGGCAAGTGTATGGGAAATCCATCCAATTTTTGCTTTAAGACATTTAAATTCCTTCCCTCTTCTCCCAATTGGCCTGATTTTCGATCTTTTCAATTGGTTTCCAGGGGGAACCAGGGTCCCCACTTTCTACCCCCGGTTATGTTGCTTCTCTCTTTCCAACAAGGAATGGAGGTCCTCAATGCCGGACCATTGGGAAATCAGAAGCCTATCCCTGGGAACATATCATGTTTTGCTTGGGGAACACGGGTTTTTCTGGCACCCTGCCCCTTTTTGGCTCCCAACCCCAAAAAAAACGCTCTTCCTAGGTATCCAAAAGGCCCATCTCCACTCCATGGGCTCGGGCAAGACTTCCTCTCCTGTCCACAGTCAAAACGTTGGCCCTTAAAACGGAGAGTTCTTTTTCATTTCCCCTCTTCCTTTGGTCCCCAGGGCTGGGGAAGGTTTATCAAAGGCCAAGGCGTTTCTGGCCCTATTTTTCTCTTTTCTGGGTTTTCATTTCAAGTGGAATCTCTTCCTTACTCTCTGGGGGAAAATCCCTCTTTATCCTCTTTTGCTTGGATTGGGGAACTTTCCCCCTCTTGCCGTTTACCCAATTCTTTGGTCCATCCCCTTTCAGGCCGGCATGCAGGCAAGGGGGGGCTTCTCCACCTCCACTTTGCCAAAGGGATTCTGGGTTTAAAAATCCACAAACTGGGTTCCCAAAACCCGGAACAATTGTCCTTTCAATCCGGGGACCAAAATCTTTCCCCCACACTTGACTTGTCCTCCCCCACTTGTTCTCTTCCGGAAAAGACCGGTTAGAAAACCCCCCCCCCAATCCCACTGTCTCAACCAAAATCCTCTGGAAAAGGGAAAAAGTTCCTTTCTTTCAAGCCTTTCTGGAATTTCTCCACTATGCCCATTGATCTTTCTTGGGGAAAAAGCAACTTTCCAAAAAACCCTCGGCCTCCAAAAGCCAGGTCAGGCCGGAGGGACTCGGGGAAAAATTCCTCCATCGTGCAAAAAAAAGGTCCTCCTCGCGCCCCACCTTAGCCGTCCAAGACCAGTTACCCCAAAGCTTAGTTCACAAAAAGGGGCCTGGATGAGTTACTTGCTTTTCCCCTCTGGGCTGCGTGCTCCTGGCCTTCAAAACCACCCTTTCTTCGGCTTCACGCTGTGGAAAAAACCAAGGGCATTTTGGGTCCAATTGGGGCATCCTCCCCGCATATGTATGTAGTTGCCCACATTTTTAACATATGCTTTTTTGAAGCACCAATAATTTTTAAACTTTGGCACCAAAAAAAAAAAAGGCTCAAAATTTTAAAAAAAAAACACCCCCCCTTTAATTAAGTAAAATTATTTCAAAGGAAAACGGTGGCAGAGGGCAGTCTGATAAAATGCTTCAAGAAATTGGGGCCCCCACCCACAGGCAAAAAGACGTCTAGGAATGAACCAATTTGCAGGGGCGAAAGACTTGCCCAGTCAATCACTTTGTAGGCTTTGCATTTGCCAAACTTGCAAATGGCCCGTCTGCCCACCCACACTATTTTAAATTTTAACGATCGATTTTTTTTGCCCACATGTGTAGGAAAATTGGAACGGACGGGGGCAGGGCCTTTGTGGAAAGATGATTTACCCCAGTATTGTTTAATTCCCAGATTTCATTTTCACCCAATTTCAGTCCATTACTGTGCAAACATTTAATCGTTTTCCAAGGGACCAAGTGTTAAACCAAAAAGATGGATGGGGGAACCCAAATAAAGTGGATTTGGCTTTTATTCTTGCTTTTTCTCTTCCCTTTTTATTAAGGGTGAGGTCCCAAACAAATAAAACAAGGCTTTCTTTATGCTCTTGCCTTTCCACCAAATTACTTTCCTCCCAAAACTTTACCCCACTTGTTTCTGATCCAAAACTCTTCTTGCACCTCTCAAAACCCAAATCCCACTATATTGTTCTCAAACTCTTTCACTAATCCTCCAATTTTCTTTCAAAAACCAACAATTCCTTCTACCCTCGCTTTTCCCGTTTAATTTTTTCTAAATTTCTACTCTTTCCTTTGGCCATTCTCTCTGTTTCAGTTCAAATCCATTTTCCTCATTTCTATACTTACCCTTTCTTTAAATTCTTGCAAATCCTTCCTTGGGAAAAACCAGTGTTCCTTCTTAGGGGACCTTGCCCAACCTCGATTGTAGTCTTTTCTCTATCAGGTGCCCCCCACCGTTTGGGAGACCGTAAAAGTAGAGCTTGGGGTCACCACCAAGAAAACCCCAAAAAAAAAAACGTTCCCTTCAAATTGTTTTTGAATATCCTTTATTCTGGCTAATTTTATATTCTATAAACTTTTTTAATTTTAAAACCATCAAACGTGGGGAAAACGTTTGACGTAAGAGGAAGTTTCGTACGCACCCTCGTTTCCGTGTACTTTACTAAAGGCCCAAAAAATAAACCTGGCTCTACATTTTGAAAATATTATATTAATTATAATATATTATATATATAATATTATATATATAAATAAATATATATATATAATATATAACCACACAGTGGGGAAGAAAACAAAAAGTATTTTTGATTACACTGCCAATTTTGCAGGGTTTTCCCACTTTCAAAGCACGTCGAAGGTCCTGTAATTTTTTATTTCATTTTAGGGTTTACCACTTTTCCAAACTGTGAAGGAACAGAATTTCTAAAAAAAACCAAAAAATCCTTGAAAAAAAATTTTCCACCATTGTTATGATTTTTTTTAAAATATTAATTTTGGCAATTATTTTGCATGAAAAAGTATTTTTGATACCATCAAGAAAAAAAAACCAGAAAACCTTAACAATTTGGTTACAGGAAAACCTTTTTTGGCTTGCAAATTTACAGAAGATTCAAAACGTTTTTCCGTAGTTTCTAAAACCAGGGTTTGGCCACCAGAACTTGCAAGCAGGATTTGGGCCCACTCCTCCATACCCAGAATCTTTCTCCAGGGGATCTTCAAAGGTTTCGGGGGGCTGTCGCTGGGGCCAAACCCACAGCTTTTTTCAGGCTCCCCTCCAAGGGAGAATTCTATTGGTTTCAGGTTCTGGGAGATTGGGCTTAGCCCACTCCAAGGGACCTGAATTTGCTTCTTACAGGAGGCCACTTCCCTTTTAGTTGCCCGGTGGTGTGTTCGGGTCGTTGTCATGGCTGGGAAGACCCAAGGACACCCGCCCCCATTCTTCAAAATGCTCCTTTGTTTGAGGAGGAGGTTGGGGTTGGCCCCAAGATATTTCTCGCGGATAACATGGCCCCCATCCATCCTTTTCCCCTCCAAAAATAACGGTGGCAGGTTCGTCCCCCTTTTGCAGGAAAAGGGGGCATCCCCCCAAAAGGAATTTGATGTTTCCCAACCTCCAGCTTTTTCACGGTTGGGGAGTGGTTTTCTTGGGGTTGTAACTTTCATTCCTTTCTTCTTCCTCCAAAAACACGGCGAGTGGAGTTTAAAAACCCCAGGAAAGCTTCTTATTTTGTCTTCATTCAGGGACCCAAACAGACCTTTCTTCCCCATTCCCCTCTTGAATTCATTTTCCGAGGCGGTTTCAATTGGCAAAACTTCAAGGACGGGGCCTTGGGGACCTTGCGGGGGCGGCTTGGAGGCAGAGGGAAAACCCTTGTATCGCTGGCAGGATTTTATCCATGGACGGCCGGGTAGTAGTTGTACTTTATGCTTTTCTTTGATTACTTTGTTTGGTTCCCCCAGCTTCCTTCTTCCAAGTCATGAAAACCCAGGTTCCCTTTGCCGTGTTATTTCGGGGGTGAATTTCCCCTCACCTTTGGCTTCAGGATCCAATTTGAGGGCTCCCCCGAAGATGGGATCTTGCATGGGGCCCCAGGACCGGAGGGAAGGATTTGGGACTGTTAATCCTGGAAACTTTCCTTTTCCATTTTTCTAAAAAATGCGGCCAAACAAAGGTTGTTTGGCCTTCTTTTCACCAAAGCTGGCTTTGGCTTATTGTCCTGTAAGGCCCAATCCCCAGTTCTTGTGCAAGTCTAACAATTTTGTCTTGCATGTCGTTTTAGACAGCTCTCTGGTCTTGGCCCAATTGTGGGAGAGGTTGGGGGAGTTTCTGATTGATTGAGTTTGGACCCAGGGTGTCTTTATGCAGGATAACGATTTCAAAACAGGTTGCAGTTATTACAGGGTAATGAGTGGGGAGAAAATGGGGTGGGCTTTCTTAAAGAACCAAAAACTAACAAGGGGTCTGTGGAGAGCCGAAAATTTTCTTTACTGCGTGCGTCTAGGTTGATTTTCCAAAATAACTTATTTCAGCAATAAATGGTCAAAATAATATTTAAAAAAAAAATTCCATAACCAATGTGGATTTTCAGGGATTTTGTTTTTAGATTCCGTCCTTTCAACAGGTTGAGTTTTGTTACCTATGATAAAAAAAAAATTACCCGACCTGCTTTACGTGCTTTGTAAGTGGGGAAACCGGCAAAAAATCGGCAGTGTATTTCAAAAATAAACTTTGTTCTCCCAATGTTATATAATATTAATATATATTATATATATATACCTATTTTTGCTGGGAAAAACTTAATTTTTTTGCACCCAGTCTTGTGCAATATTGCAAGGGGGGCAGGGGATGTAACAATTCCAATCCATAATTATTGTTAACCCTTTCCACCAAGCGCCAAAAACTTTTATGCTCATTTTTGCTTATCCTTCTATTTTCATCCTCTTTACCACCAGGCTTCAATTTGTGTAGAGAAAAAAAACCAAAAAAAGGTGCAATGGGGCATGTGTATAAAATGGAAAGTTTTTCCACGGGGGGACTGTCTGAATTGAGGTAAAACGTCGTTTAAAACCAACCCAGGGCCTGTTATAAAAGCTGAAATTGTAACCTTAAATTTAAAGGAGCGCCTGGAGGCTGGGACCAGCGGGCTGGGAGGTCTAGGAATTTTCTTTGATATTTCCCACGGGCCAAATTTGGGGGTTAATGTTGGCATTTTTTTTATGGCTCGGGGTTGTGCAAACAATTGGGTGGTGCCATTAGTTTCAGTGGGTGGTTTCAACCACACCCTCCCAAGAAAAATTAAAAATTTTAATATTAAACCACAGACCCCTTCAGTAAATTCTGGTCCAGTGTGTTGTTGTGTGTTGGTGTGTGTTGTGGGTGTGTGTGTGTGTGTGTGTTGTGTGTGTGGTGTTTCTGCGCCCACTTTAGTGATGAAAACTGATGAGGTCCCTGGGGTTTGAGTCCGGGTTAAAAAGGTAAGCATTTTTTTTCACACTAAGGGCCCCACCCACAGGAATTTAATTTTACTGTTTTATTAAATTCCCCATATACTGTATTTATCAACATTTTGGCTATAACCAAAAGCCAAACTATCCTTGTATTCACAAGAAAAAGGGGACAATTAAAAAACAATGTTATAAATTACCTTTTTCAGTTTCTAATTTTGGCAAAAGGGTTATGGGCTTGAAAAGCGCATTGGGGAAATATGGCCCAAAGGGGTGGAAAAGTGTCAAAACCCTCCAGGTAAGTTTGAGGTTTTGGTATTAATTATTGGCAGTTTGCTCTCCTTCTTTGGGGACGGCACCCAACCCCCACCAAGGTGCTGGAGTGGCTGGGCAAAGTTCTCCAAGGTCGGGTAAAAAACTTCTGTGTGGGGCCACCGCGAGCAGTAGATGTCATCCCTCTTTCAACATTGATTTCTCCTCTTTTGTTGGGGAAGAAAAGGGAAAAAAACCAAGACAATGAAGGGGAAAAAAGTATTTCCAAATGGATGTTTTTCACATCTCTCTTTTTTTAAAAAAAACTTGCAAAATAAAATTAAAATAAAATAAAATTAAATTGGCCACATTTTGCTAATAATCTACCTGATTGTTATCCTGACTGGCTTTTGATTGAATGGGAAATTTCTGATGGAGGGGAAAAAAATTAATGAGCAAAAACTTACCACATTTTTTTCAACCTGTCTTGGGCCTGTACCCCAAAAAAAAGTTGGAATCGAACAAATTATCGTGGAAGTCCACAAAAAGTCGGTTGATTCTTACAAGATTAATTTTAAATTTGAAAAGAAAACCAACCAGGGGGACATTGTGCAGAAGTTTTCCTCATTCAGACAATTCCACTAATGTTGGGCAATTTAATTTATTCTTTCTTGCATTTACCTGTTTGGTGACAAAGGGGAAAAACCTTGAAATATTATTTTGTTTGTGTTGTTCTTACCCCACTTGCTATTTTGAAACCAAACACTAAATCCCCATCACCACCCATTGGAAAGGACTTTATCTCCTTGAGGCAGGGTTTCAGCTTTTTTCGTGCTGGGCCTTCCAATATGGTACCCTTTTTGTGGCAATGTTTTACGGCCAGGATGGCCCTTCCTGACCCAACCCTTTTTAGTCGGCCTCGCCCCTGCATGGATCTTTACCAGTATACTTGTTGGCTCATTTCTCTACCTTCGGGGAAGGAGACAGGCTTGGAGCTCACCCTCCCTGATGCGAAACTCCAGTTGGCCAGTGGGGCTTTCAAAACTCAGGGAACCCCAAGGTCCCAAGCCACCCACCTTAACCAAGGAGCCCACACCCCGGCTATGCTATTTGAAAACAAAAACTAATGACGCCAAATTTCAGCAATTGGATGTCCCAATTATCTTGCAAGGCCACCTCACTGCTTTTGCCCTTTACCAGAAAATGGCTTATTCAGGCAAATTGACCACATTTTCACAGGTTGGACAGCGTGGAATTAGGAAGAGGCACGTCCTGCTCAATTAAGTGTTTACTCAAAACCCATATCATTAAGCAAAGCATTTTGGCCACAAATATTTTAAAACCAGAATATTGAGAGGCCATATTCAATCACTTGGCAACTGGATCCTCTTTTAAAAAAACCAGTTTATTGCCCTTTATTACCCTCTTTTGCCACGGAAGGTGAAGGAGGTTATGTTTTCACTCCTTCTGTCTGTTTGTCCGTTTTGGTACCAGCTTATCTTCAAAAAGTTGTGCGAATGGATCTGGATGGAAAATTTTGTGGACAAGGTGGGTGCGTTGAAAGCCAAAACTGAATGAGGTTGAAATTTGCGAAGATTCGGGAATCTGACTGGAGAGGATTTTAAAGTGATTTCTTCACCATTTAAAGAATATTTAGGGCTAAAAATGATATATAGCCACGATATTCTTTCAAAAAGTTGTGGGAGGATTCAGACAAAAAACTTGGTGGGACAGGTTGGGTTGGTTGAAAGGGACGAAATTGAATCCGATTTGGTGAAGATCCGAATCCGGATCTGGATACGAGAATTATTTAATCTTTAAGGTGAATTCCATTCTTCCCCACCAATTGAGAAGATCGGGCCAAAAACGGATATCGTACTTTGAATATGGCATGATATTTTCAAAAATATCGCCCGAATCGTATTGGGCCGATATGTTTCTTCAAGGCATTACGTGGGTGGGGGTATCTGCCCTTATAACGAGTGCCCTTCAGTTTCCGCATGTGTAGAGCCAGTATCGTTTCATCTTTTTCACACAAATGGCCTTAATGTTTTGTAAAACAGGTGTAGAAAGAGAATGGCTGGAAGTTCTTCTCCAAAATAGTTCTCTCACCCACCTCTCTTCAGTGACCTTTCTTTCAATGTATGCCAACCAAGTATTATATGTATGTATGTATTATTGTATTGTATTGTGGTGTGTTGTGTGTGTGTGTGTGTGGTGTGTTGTGTGTTGTGTGTGTGGTGTGTGTGTGTGTTGTGTACGTATGTTACTTATTTGTTGTACGTGTAAACGTGTATGTTTATTTGTGTTATGTGTGTTTTATTTGGTGGTATGTTGCATGTTGTATGTTTATTACGTTGCTATGTTATATATAATATATTATATATAATAATATATATATATATATATATATAATATAATATATATAATATATAATAATATTGTTTACGGTGCCGGGGTCGCCGCCAACCGACCGCTCTGAAACGGAGCCGCAAGTCGAGTCGGCCCGATCGATCGGCCCGAATTATAGATCGCCGCCCGGATAAGTTCCGAGTGGACGGTCCTTGTTACCAAAAACCGAATACGGCCAATGGCAAGATTCAACGTGGGGGTTAGGGTTCGATTGCCAATTCTTCAATGTACCTTAAATACCCACTTGATCCAACTACCGGGGTATTCCACCCTCGACGGAACTCGGCGCAGAAACAAAAAACCGCCGAGGCGAAAGCCTGTCCGTTTGCGCGATTTCCGGAAGCGGGCCGAAAATCGCAGAGAAAAACCCATCGGTCCAAATTGGTCCCCCTTACGGGCAAGACCAACGCTTTCTTACCCCAACCACACGAAAAATAACTCGAGTCAATGGAAGAAATCGACGCGACGAGCTGGAAACATTAAACAATTGCGGTATTTTATTAATAAAATGGGGAATTTTTTAGGGAAAGCACGTAGAGCAGGGAAACTATACCGGACTTTTACGGAAAATGGCAGATACCAATAACCATTTACAAGCACACACAACAACACTTAACAATTCCTACTTATTAAGACGGCCCACGGGGACCACACGTACGCCACACACCACACAAACCCAACACACACCACACCACAACACACACAACCACCCAGAAATGGTGGCTTGAGGCCTTTTAATTTAACGAAAGCTCCCAGCTCGGAGGGGATCAGTTGAAGCTTGAACCCAGAGGGTTCTATCTCGAACCTCTCCACCTCGTGCGGTTCTTCGAGACCGTCCGACCGCCGGCTCCCAGCGAGGGCGAGCTGATCCAATCGCAGTGAGCCGCGATTTTCCTCGAAGCTTCCCCGTGAAATTCCTCTCCGCGGGGCTTCTCAACACGTGCTGGTTGAGGACGAGGCGCCCAGTCCTTCCCGTCGGATGCGTCGTTTCCCTCGGGAACCACCCTCAGAAAGAGGCCGATTTGAGTCGCTACCAAGCCGGGAACCAAAATGGAAGACAAAAAAAGCTTCCACGAAAACCAAGAAGGAAAGAAAAGGCCCCCAACTCGCCAAGGGCTCGAGCGAGCGGCAAACCGCGCTTTCCAAACTTTCTTCCAAAAACAAACAAGCAAGTCTCCAAAAAAAGCCTATCGAGCCAAAGGCGCAAGACCGAAGCTCTTGCTGAGCGACTACTTCTCTTGCCGAAAGCCAAAAAGCTTATACTACTCCACGCGGACTCAGAACAAAAGAAGAGGATCTCGTCCTTATTCTTCTCCGCCCCCCTTCCCCCACCGGGGGCCGGCGTGGGACTTCATGCCCCTCGTCGATCCCATCCCCGCTCAAACCACGGGTGGGAGGGAGTTTGTTGACATCTGAATCACGGGGACGGCAGGTCCTTCTTTTCCTCTTCGCAAAAAGGAGGGGAGGGAAGTCCTCCATTGTTTCGTTTCCCGAAACTTATAAATCGATCTACAGCGCCATTAATCGGATTTCTGAACCATTTAAACAATGGAAAGTTGAAGCTATCTAGGGAAACAAGGGCACTATTGACATTAAGCTGACTAAAAGGGGAACCTGTATTTGTTGTGCAAATCGAATCAAATTTCGTAAACCCAATATATATATATATATATATATATATAATTATATATATATATATATATATAATTGTGTGTGTGTTGTGGTGGCATGTATATATATATTATATATTGTGTGTGTGTGTGTTGTGTGTACATGTATGTTATTTGTGTATGTGTATATAATAATATAATATATAATATATTATATATTATATATACCTATATTATAGATATAGACACTGTTAATATATTCTTTTCTTCTTCTTTCGGCTGCTCCCGTTTCGGGGGGTCGCCACAGCGGATCATCCTTATGAACCCGCATAGTGATTGGCAACATGTTTTACCGCCGGATGCCCTTTTCCTGACGCCCAAACCCTGTCGCCTCTTACGAGGGCCACAGGGATTATGCGTACCAACCTATTTTAACCGGGGGGTATGACAACCGGCCCGAGTTACACTGTACTTTTCATTTTTCGCCGGACCTCGGGGGGAAGGATGACCAGGCTGAATCAAAAAAACCCCCCTGTATTAAATCATGCCCCCCAATGGGGCTTGAAACTCAGGGACCCTTTTGATCCTAAGCCGCTGCCCTTTACCAAACTTGCGCCAACCCAGGCTAACACTGTATTATATATGAGTGTTTCTGTCCCCCTTTAAATATTGGTGACTCGTATAAGTGCGTTGGGATTGAGGCCCAAACAATTTCTTTTGGATTGTTTTTGATCTTTTTCCCAAGCCTGGAAAAAAAGTTCACACTGCCAACCTGCAATAGAACTTACCAAAAACACCTCTTACCTTTTAAGAGAGAAATTAAACAAAAAAGACAATGAAAGGCAAAAGATGACAACGAATTAATGATCCAGATTCACTTGGAAACAAAAATCCTCTCCAAAAAAAAAAAAATTTTTAAAAAACAACAACAAACCAACACAAACGCACAAACACAAACCACACAACGCCCACAAACACAACCACAAACACCACAATTTAACAACACCAACAAACCCAAAAAAAAACAACAACAACAACCACAGCAAACACCCCAACACCCCAAAGGGGAAAAAACAAACACAAAACCACACAACCAACACAACATGCAACAAAAACACAACAAAAACAACACACAAACCAAACAAACCAACCACAAACAACCACATAACCACACAACCAACCACAATGCAACCACCACAACACAAACCCAAAGCAAACCACAACCCAACCCACCAACCAACACAAGCAACCACAACCCAACACAACACAAAACAACCAACCACAACACACAAAAAAACCACAACACAACCACAACAAACCCCACAACCACCACAATGCACAAACCCACCACACAATGCACAACCACACAAACGCACAGACACCAAACCACAACCCACAAACCACACCAAACCAAAACGCAAACCACCAAACAACGGGCACAAAAAACCAACACAAAACCCCACCAGCACAACACACAACACAACACAAGGCCACAGCCAACACCAACCAACAACCCACACGACAAGCGCACAACCAACAACAACCCAGCACAAAACCACAAGCAAACAACCCCAACACAATGCGCAACCACCACAACCCCAAAACCCACAAGCACAACCACAAACCCAAAACCACCACCAAACACAACACAACCCTACCAAACAACGCCACCACAACAACACAACCACACCCACCAAAACATGCAACACACAACCACACCAACAAAACAACCAACAGCCAACAACACACAAACAACAACCAACAACGATTTAGAAGTACTCAAACTCGATCACGTTTGTCACAAATTTCCTGACAAACTCGACCTCTTGAAAAGAAATCGATGAACAATAAATAATTATTATCAATCCCATGTTCGGCATTGCTTACACAACATGACGCCGAGGAAGATCGAGGAACCTTTGGAAAATACGTTGTAAAAATGATGCAAAGCTCACAAAAAGGCCCACACCGTCTCTTCCGCCCAACCAAGAAAGCTCCAATCAAGCATCGTTTCTTCCTATTTACCTTTTGCAAACATAAAAATACCAAACCGGAACACGAAGATAAATACACGATACCGGCAAAAATATAAAAAGTCAAGGAAGGCTACCTATACACCGCCTAACTGCCTGATGAACTCCCAACACGTGGCCTGTGTGAATTTAAAGGAAAATTGTTGGATACGAAAAGTAAGACACAATTAAATAACAGAAAATATAGGCACAAGACAAATTTATTAGAGAATAAAATAAAAAATATTTACAGGGATAAACCGGCAATCTGTGGCCGCGTGCGGTTTGAAAGAAGGAATGATTAACTTGAAAGTGGAATGATATAATAAAAAAATAGTTGTTTATTTTCGCGTCATTCACAGTGAAGTCGACGTATCAGGGTATGTTGCAAGGAAAATATCAAAGGGGTGGGGTTGGGGGTATATATAAATAAATAAATAAATATTTTTAATTTTTTTTAAAACAAAAAAATAAAATAAAAATTATCATTGATAAGGCAAAACTGAGCCCATATTTAAAAAAAAAAGTTAACCATCCGGATAAAAAAAACACAAAATGAGAGGACGGCCTTTTTATGTTTGGCCTTGTGTGTTTTTTTTTTTTTTTTTAAAGATTTAAGATGGCCACTGGCAATTTCATTCAAAGCCAATTCATGGTTAATGCCACAGAAACACTTTTAAAATTAATCACACATCACACACATACACATACCTATATCTACTTGTTTTGTTTGATAGTTGTCTGGTGTGTCGCCAATTAAAAATTCACTAAAAAATACATGTTCTGATTATTTTATTGTTCAAACCAGCAAAGCTATATCATTACAGAGTTTGTCGTATGAAAAAAAAGATTCAAGCCCAATGTGACGTACAACTTGCAGGTTCCTTCCTGAAAGACACTCTTTAGAAATAAAATACACAGTATGAAAGAAATATCATGACGTGGTTCGTATACCCGACATGTCACCAAACACGCTCACGGGTGTGACTTGCTACAGGCCACACACAAGTGTGTCAGGTCAGGCCAGATCACATCTGTGACTTCCTACAAGTTACCATGTAAACCTGTACTAACCTGTTCCATGGTCGGGTTGTCGGCGACTAAACCGTCTCCCCCACCAGTTTTTTTGGTGAGGAGGGTGTTTTATATGGACACCCAGAGGATTAAAACAAAACCTGTCAAAGGGCGGAGGAGCTCCTTGTGAGCCAATGGCCATCCATATCTAGTGCCCAACTGTGGCTGCGGACTCCTCCTGCAGTTGGGTTACTTCTTATTAGGAGATCCGTGGCAGGATTTGCACTCCAGCAACTGTAAAACCCTTCATTCCACAAAACACAAAAAATGCAAAGAAATCTGAAAACCCACTCCATGAGTACCTCCTGTTCAGCTTCTCTTCGCAGGGCAGCTCACCGGATGACGGAATTGGGCAAAGCCTTCGGGGACACCAATCTTTGTGATAGGATGGAAACACGCACGGCGGGTAACATTCCCGGGTCAGATTAGCTGTGTGTGTCGGGGTGATGCTGAGGTGTCGTCACCAGACGGCATCTCCTTGGGTTAACCTGAGGAGTGTCCCTTCGGGGTGGTGCCTGGAATTCCTATCCCTAGAGAGGATGATCACCTGTCTCTGTTATCATTCTGACTCAAGCATTTGGACATCGTATTGCAGCACTCTCTGAGGTTCGGAGACCTGATTGCGGGAGAGATCATGGTGGGTGGTTACACCTACTATTGGTCTGGTCGCTGTGATGGTTACCATGCTCAAGCAGTTTCTGTAGCTGTGTCCATAAGCTAACTGCAATGATAATCGAGTTAACACCGGCCAACGAGCGTTTAGAGACGAAGGATTCGTCACTCCTTGGGTGTTCATTTCTCTGGTCTCTGTATATACTCCGAAATGAGGCGAGTGATCTCACCATGAAGGAGCCGATCTATGCAATGCTCGAGTCTGTGGTTGATCAGTGCCCCAGACGAGATACACTTAGTCTTGGGGATTTCAATGCATCGACTGGAACTGATAGGATGGTTATGAGACGGTTGTTGGTCCCCATGGGTCTGGAACTGTGAACCTGAATAGCACCAATTCCTTGACTTTGCAAGAAGTCATGACTTAGGGTGGCCGGTCATGGTTTTCAGCACCCACAAGCTCATCGCTGGACTTGGTATTCCAACGCTGGCGGAATGTGGCAAAGGAGATTGACCATTGCTCATTTGATGGTCGCTGGAGGATGATTCCAGAACTGCAGGGTCGACCGGAGTGCCTCAGTCCTCAATACTGACACCGGTTGTGTAGCAAACTCTTAAGCTGCACGTTAAATCAAGAAGAATGGTACCATCCCAGCAGAGGCTGGATGTGGCAAGCTCAAGGATAGAGGGTAGCTGAGGAGTTTGCAAACAGGCTGAGTGGAGTTTCTGGGGTCTGGCGTGCTTTGGAAGATCCTGAAGAGTGTGTGGAGTGCCTTCAAAACCAACGTCCTGATGTTGCCT
>CM068955.1:171469681-171480887 GCA_035128595.1 Eptatretus atami | reverse complement strand
GGATGGGTGGGGTTGGTGGGATGTTACTTGGATATTTTATGGTAAGGCATCGTATAAATATTGGTATGAGATGTTTGAATGAATAGTTATGCTGGGTTTATGGTCTTGCTGGTGCTTTTTGGGCTAAGTCGTTCTAATCTAAACGTGTTCGTGTTTAAAATAGGGAGAATTTTCGGCGGTGCATTTTGAATTCAGGCTAAGGTGCCAGGCGGCTAAATGAATATGGATAAATAAAATGGGCTTTTTTTTATCGAAGTCAGGACTCCCAGTGGCTGTGGGCGGTTTTAGGATGTGTTTAGACATGGGTGCCACGAATATCTAATCCCAAAAGTGAATCTCGGAAGTAAATGTTACTGGTTTGTGGGTTAAGTGAGAGTCCACAGGGGCCACGTGGTTGGTGAGTCTGTTTGACGGGGCAGTCGTAGCTCTGGGAGATACGTCTACTCTTCCACGGACTTCCGAGCTCCCGATGCGAGTCGGTAAACTGGCAGAGGCGGCCAAGGTACCCGACTTAAACTCTAACCCGCTTGCCTATCTTCCGCGGGCTGGAGGGTCCCGCATAAAGGCCGAGTTGGCCGCACATTTCTTTTTGGGTGTGTGCTCGTGGTTCCGCTGTGGCCAGCCGCTTTGTAAGTAAAAAAACTGTTTAAGTGATTGGCCATTGTACGTTTGCCAGCATTTATGATTCATGATTGAGAAGTCGGACAAACTGGCTGGATTTGACTTCTTGCCTCCCATTATTTTGCCTATATGTGTAAAATAAATAAGCTGTTAAACTAGTTATCAACGATTCGATTTAGGTACATATACTAGTCGCTATATCTCTATTCTCATTAACTCACTCAGTATGGTCGGGCTTATCGAGAATATTAGGGTTATAGTATAGCACTATATAGATATTTAGTGCGTAAATCTGATTATTTTTTACATTATGTATGTAGCCGTACACTATCATTTAAGCGTGAACAACGTAGCTTACTATTTATTTTGCTATAATTTTTCCTAGCTCGGTTTAACTGAACCGGATATACTCACGATCGGAATAACATGCGACTTACAGGTTAGGACATTGTAAATAAGTCACGGCCTAGATGGGTGTGGCTTTATGCACGCTGAGGTACGACGCTATTTGATAACTGCCGTTTGTGCAAGCTTATTCGCCCACTTAAAGCACCTAGAGGGTCTGTGAATGTTTTCATAGGTACACTTCAAAAACTGTGAAAGACGGATGTAAACAAAAATCCTCCATGTTAGGAATAATCATAGGATATAGATTATGCACTTTGAGAATACAAAAAGACCCTAACCGCGCGGTTGAAAATATATGGCGTCCACGGTCCCATTATAGCGACCCGCTCGACTTCAGAGTTGTCCGGAAATCGACGACCTTCAAATCGGGTGTTTTGGGGGGGGGGAGGGGGGAGACGGCCCAACTCTCCATGTGGCGGGTTCCGTTCCTGCGGCCCTGACCCGGCACTACAACAGTATGTTTGTGAGATTGTGATTTAAGAAATGTAGTTAAATTTTTCAGGATTTTCAGAAGCTATTTGTCATCAAAGCATTGGTAGTGGTTGTACACAGTTTAGAACAGCTGTCTTAACACGAACTGCAGCATGTTCTGCTGAACTTAATTTCCAGGTCATGCAACAAAGTGAACTTTGCTTGGTGGAGGGTTGAGGCCATAATAAGATGTCAACTTTAGGCCAAAATTAATCCACTCCTTCCCCAGATTGCGCAAAGATCACAGGCGGTTGAACTGTCAGGATGGCCCGAAAGAATTGCTGAGCTCGTGCCCTCACAACCAAATCTGTTAAAAAGCTAAGTATACTTTTAAGCTTGATAAATGCTGTGATTCTTCTTTCGGCGGTTGTAAAATCTAAACACACATGCTTGCAAATAATCAACAGAAGTTAACCGCGACAGTTATCATAAAACCCGTAAATGATTTAATCAATCGATGTTCAAGACAATGATGGTTTTTAAGGAGCAATTGATTGACGAAGGGAGTTGTTCAACAATGAAGTTTAAAATGATGATGGTGATATCGGAGCAATTTGGGTTTGTGGAGGAGAACAACCGCAGCTGTAAACTGGAACCACAGTTCTTGAACAACCAAAGGCTGGGCTGAGCCTTCATGAAATGAGCTTGCAGTCAGTCCACCAATCACTACGTCACCTTCAAGCCAAATAAGGTGAAGCTTGAACTGTTCTGGCTTTGGTCATATTCTTTAAAATTTTACAAGTTCTTATTCCGGAAGGCAGATTTGATTTCTTCTTTCTCCTTTGCGTATCGAAGTGTAGCTGCCGGGTTAGCTCATTTCTTGGAAGCCGCTACTGTGCGCTGATCAGTGCCCCCTTCAGTACACACTAGGATTCATTTCCGCCACCTCGGAAGGAATGACAGGCTGAGTCAACCCCTGATGGTATAATTTCAGTGGCAACGGGGCTTGAACTCAGAGTCCTTAGAATCCAGCCACTACCTAACAATAGCCAACACCAAGGCGAGCGATTTGATATCAGCGGGTGATGGTTCCGCACACACTAGCATTGCTTTCAAGGCAAATGCAGCGAATTAAGCTTTGGTGCTGCACTGCCACACGTGAAGCTGGAAACGTCTGCTCTCTGGCTCTCTCTACACACACACACACACACACACACACACACACACACACACACACACACACACACGTATTTTCTATCTCCTCCTAGACGTCTCAGCCGATTGAGTTCTAACTTGACACTGATAATTCTGTTGTTCTCTATAGATGTCTGAGCCCTTTTTCACATTTTCACCTCGGGGGCAAGGTTTACAGGGTCATCAGTGCAAATGACGATTGGTTGAATGGCCTATAAGGAAGCATCGGACGGCTAATAATGCATAATGGATTCATAGGGATTATTAAGAAGATTTAATTCGACAACTAGTTTCTCGTTACCTCTGTCGTCTGGCCCTGTTTATTGGGCAACACGAGGTCCCCTGACTTCAACACGGCTTTCGCGCGGTTATTTTAAGTTCATTTAAATTCTCTTTTCACTTTTCATCGTCGCTCAGGTTTATTACAACTACGGTTGCATCAAGTTTTGTATCCGAGCTGACCGTCAAACCCACTCGGGTGTATTATGTTTCGTGTACAGGTTTTCTTATCGGAACATGTCAGGTGCTCCTGACATATATATACATTAGGGTGTTCCAAAAAAAATGAAAGTTTGATTTTTGCTGCTCCTGATTTTGCTTTGTTCCAATACATAAGAACTTATACAGTAGGTCAAAAATGAACAAAATTCCATGATATTTAGGGGTTCCTCAAGTTGCACAATTTGGTTCATATTACAAATACACGTAATTTGCACAATGTAATATACTATTCGAATGAAAATATCAAACAACACATATTAATTGTGAAGTGTACTGCGTTGTGCACATTCGACGGCAAGTTGTCAGTTACAGTTTGGCAAATTTCAACAATATTGTGCCAACTTGAGGAACCCTAAACATCCTCCAATCTGCTTCATATTTGGTGTGTTTGTTTCTACTGTCAAATGGAATAAAGGCACACACCCAGGGAGCATGAATATTCATACTTTATTTTTTACCCCTATTATAAAGCACCCTAATATTACATCCCATTTCTCTCAGGATAATCCACATCAATTCATGATCAACAAGTCAAAGCTTTGGCTATAATTATAAAACAGAGATACACCTTCCTTTGATATTCCCTTGATTTTTCCCATAGCCATCTCAGATTTGAGATTTGATCTCCAGTACTTTTCCCTTCTGAAACATGCTCGCTATATGAAGTGTTTCCATTCTGTGTTGAATGGTCTTTAGTAATATCTTGCTGGCATGTGAAATAAAGGTGATGGTTAGTTATTTGAAATTCTCTTGGATCCCTTTCTTTGGCAGTGGTATGTAGACTGACTCCTTCCACATTTTAGGCCATACAACGATTAGAAACAATCTGTGAACAGAGAGTTATTCATATTGTGATGACTCCTCCCAACCACATTGAAGGAATTTCTTTGGCACAGGTGCTTTTCTACTTGCTATGCACTTTCCGACTCTAGGTACTCATATTCTATCACTGTTGGTTCTTGCCATATCTCTTTCTTCAAAGGTTGCCATCACATTGCTATCTCGCTTGTGTAGTTTCGGTATAGTCCTTCCATCCTTCTTTCACTTGTGTTTCTTCTACCAGATATTTTCCGTTCTACTCTTAAGGACTCCCAATCCTATAGACATAAACTTTCCTGTGATCTCTCTGACTTAAAAAAAAACATCTTTAGTTTTTCCCCGCTGTGGTCACTTTCTGTGTCTATGCATGTCTCTTTGAAATACTTATCTTTGCTTTCCGAGCTTGTCGTTGAAATCAACATTTTTCTTTCTAATGTCTGCTCTTGATGCACCTCTGGTTTTCATCTCTCCTCTTCTGTCTGCAATATTTTATTGCTTCTTTGTCTCTTCTCTTGCAATGCCTTCAACCTCTTGCTAACAATTCGTCTGGCATTCTGTCAACCAGTCTAGCTCTAAAAATGGCTTTTATGCCTCTGCGACACGAAGTCACCGGTGGGATTATGTTTCTGGTTGTCGTCCGTGAAAACGTTTTTAGTTTCTGCAATGACTTTAAAAAGTGCTGAAGGGATCCAAGTCAAACTTGGTACAAGCATGTGTATTGATGTAACGATGAACTGCTAAGATTATGGGGTCAAGAGGTGAACGGTCCTGTTAGGCAAAATTCCGTTACTTTGTGTTTGTTTGTTTTTGATTTTTAAAACCTTTATTGTATATTGTTTAGATAGGTTTGTCAAGGTCATATCTGGTCAGAATTTGATTATTTTTTTTTCTTATCTTTCTCATTTGTTTTGTCACAAGGAATTTATGGTCTTTCTGGACAGTCTGCACCTGGCAAAGTTTTGGCAGGTTATATAGCACTTCTCCATCTCCTGTTGATTAGAATGTAGTCAATTGGATTATATGTGGCCATAGGTGAAGTCCATGTGTAGAGTCTGCACTTGGGTTGGTTGACACACGACATCTCCACAGAACACGAAGATCATTGTCCTATGAAACTCCAGCATTCGCTCCAGCTAGCTCTTTCAGATCCCAAGTCCGTGCTTTCCTGCAATCCTATGCTCCTGCTTCTCCAATTTTTGCATTCCAGTCTCCCATAATAATTAATCATGTCCTTTAGGCACCTATTCTCCCAGTTCTTCACCTTCCATAAAGTCCTCCACATTTTTTGTCATCTGCTGCACAAGTTTGAAGCATATATTATGTGAATGAAGGTGGTGTTCACAGAATGGCATTTCAACTCACTGATATTGACGTATCATTGACTGGGTATGCCTGGTGTTGGCTGAATGGTTAGGGTGGCAGGCTTGGGATCCTAGGGTCCTGAGTTCAAATGCTGCTCACCTGTTGAATTAACACCAGGTGGGGTTGACTTAGCCTGTCATCCTTCTGAGTTTGGCAAAATGAGTACAGTTTGCTGGGTTGATTGAGCCATTCGAGTATCCTATGTTGCAGTGGTGATCTGTCCAGGATTGTGATAAATAGCCCAGGAGACTGTTTGGCAAGCACTGATGCTCTGTACAGAGTAATAGTCACAATGGAATGGAAATTGACTGTGTTGTATCCCAGCACTGAATCTGCCATCTTCTTATATGCAAATCACTTTCACTCCCATTTCTTTTACAGGTTTTGTGATCAGAAAAGAACACTCTGTAATCGTCAGATTGAAACTGCCCCAATCCAGTCCCATCTAAGTTCATTTATCCCCAAATTTCAGTTCTTGGCCTCTCTCATCTCTCACACACTCTCTCACACTCTCACACACCTCTCCTCTCATCACTACTCTCACTCTCTAAACACACTCTCACTGCTAATGTCCCCTGTTTCATTGACCTTACATTCCATGTTCCAATTTTGTCAACGGTAATACACTCAGAGTTCAACGTTTACTTCTGGTGACCTCAGCGACTAGATTTCCTTGCGGGTTTGATCCATTCCCATTAGAGTGGCCAGTCCTACTCATCAACCATTTTGCTCTTCCACAGTAGCTTTCTGGGTGCTTTTCAAACCTGGGGAACTCATCATCCGTCACCATGGCTTTATACTTATGGATTGCTGGTCAGCTTGTTTTCTTGCATGTACAGAAGTGGCTATCATGCAGTCCATCTCGCAAGAAAACAGTGGCGTTTTGCGGAGTATTTTGCGAACAAAGGTGTTCTAGAATTTTAGTTCGGACAATGATCCACAGTTTGTATCTGAGGTGTTCGCTGTGTTCATGTGTGGTAATGGTATCAAACACCTGAGGTCCGCACCTTACGACCCAGTTATAAAAAGCCACGCGAGTCATTTGTCAAGCTTTGAAACATGCTTACGTAGGGGCCAAGCGGTACGATCTGTGCAGAGTAAGGGTCGATGTGTTTTTGCATGCGCTATCAATAATTAGGTGCAATTCTACAACACAAGAAACACTGCATTCCACATTAATGGCGGACAGTTGTGATCGTGGCTGTATTTGTTCGACCTGGCGCACCAGCAGTTGTTACGGCAACCGATGGTTCATCATCGTTCACGGTGGACCAGCCAGTTTTTGTGCAAGACGATTTACACCGACAAAATGGGTACCGGCTACTGTGATTTGAGTTTTCGGACCGGCTAACTACTTGTCTATACTTTGGCCGGTCTTACTGGAACGTCATGTGATTCAATTGTTGGCTCGCAGGACTGATCATTCATACACTGCTATTCGTGCTGCCATCCGATATGTTCTCCTCCATCGAGGTGCCCGTGAGCACGTTCCGACGCCTGTCCTCTATCTGTGGATCAGGATGGTGATAGCACGGATGTTCCTCCGGTATCGGTTACACCTGGTTTGGTGTCTGATGGGGAGCCATCACCATGTTTTCAATGCCCACTGTCGCCGGCCGTGTCTATGGCTCAATGTTTGCATGTTTCTTCCAGACGTGTTGTATGACCACTAATTTGGTTGACTGTGACTTTAGGGAGAGGAATGTAGTATCGTCTATGGCCGAATGAGGCTGCTGTTGGCTTGGCTGAGTGAGGCCCGCTTTTAGGAATAAAATGGTGCTTGATCCTCATCATTGTGTGAAAGACAGCACACTCAGTACTTTTCCACGTATTTTCGGATTCTTTTGAAAGCTTTTTGAGCCATTTAAGGCTAATAATTGTTCTCGCAAACTCGATAAACATTAAGAAGCCCCAACGACCGCGTTTCTCTGGGCTTCTGCACAATGTGGCGGAGCATTCTGGGCCAGATTACATCATTTCGAAGTTCCATATTGTTTCTCGTGTTGTTGAAGTAGCCTTATTGTTATGAATGCCAATCACTACTGCTTTATTGTTTCCTATTGGACCAAAAAACCCACAGTTGATCGTCCCCGCCCACTTCCTTTTTTGAAGCCACCTCTTTTTTTTGGTTGTTTGTTTATTTTTTCTCACATCCCCCAAAAAACCATATCTTCGTGTACAACTTGCAACATTCTCTGAATCGATCATTTGTTTTTTATAACCGAGCCAGAGCACGAGTGCTGTGTTGCCGTTTTCCACATACACTGGCGCTTTCTAATGCTGTGCCGTTTCCTGCTTCCATGACGCTTTTCATTTGTGAAGATGTTTTTTGATATGTTTGCAATTCGGATGGGAACTAAAGTCCTGAAGACATGGTACAATGGAACAATTTTTGATGGGCGACGCTCACCGTGTGATGTTTCTCCGATTTGCTTGTGGGTAGTTGGACCAGGGAGAGGCCATACAGGAGCAGACCAAACAACGTTGGTGAGTCCATCCGCACATGTGTAAATCTGTGCATTTAAACAAATGTTTATGTAAGATCTATATGGAAAGATGACAGAGCTAATAATTTAATATGCATGAAGAGTGTCGTTTTTTTTTGTATGTTCCCATACATTGAAATAGATTTGTTTGACTAGTGGATTGTATTTTAAAATAGGCCTCGTGAGTCAGGTCAGGTCAGGTATGGGAGCATGCGCCAGAGCAGCACGTCGCTGCATCACTTCCACCGGTACTAACCAGGGGCCTCCGTCAGGCCATCCCCCAGGCAGATCCTGGCCATCCCCATCTCCTTGAGATGCCTGATCAACTGCTGCAACCACGAGGCACGTGGTCGGCCCATTGGCGTCCTCCATCACGAGACTACTCGCTGAGAGAATCTGGTGAGGCAGGACGCAGCATCAGGAAAATGAGCCACATGTCATGCAGCCGCAGCTGACGCTCACGGACTATGTAGGTAACAAATCTCATTTGAGTCTCTCTCAGCACCACTCGTTGGACACAAGTCCGACCAGCGATCGCCAAGGATTTCTCCGAAGAGACCTGGTACCAAAGGATGAAGTCTCCGTCTCAGATCCCTTGTCAGAGTCCAAGTCTGACATCCATAGAGCAAGACTGGAAGCACGCAAGGACGCTGAAGACTGGACATTCGTCCTCGCCCGCACTGGTACCGGCAGCGCACACCACATATCCAGTGAATCCATGATTACCCAGACGGCATTGGCTCTGACTCACAGCCAGCAGAGACATTAATATCACTGCCAAGGTAAGTGAATCTCTCCACAACCTCAACATCCTCACTACAAACAGGCACAGACAGGACAGCAGCATCAAGATGTCATTGACAGTCTGGATCTTAGTTTTGACCGCAGGAAACCCATAATCCCAGAAACTCCGACTCCTCATTCAGCACCTCGAGGGCCCCAATAGGATATCTAAAGTCTCGCAAAGATGACTGTGAAATCAAGGTCAAGAGATCTTGACCATTCCCAAATGATGCCCACAGCTTGGATCTCTCTGACATCGATCTTCCTTGATCCAGTCCATACAAGTGCTGAAAAGTGTGGAGGCCAGTACACACCCCTAACGAACTCCAGTAACAACTGGAAATACATCAGAGATGGTACCACCACATCTCACAGCACTCTCAGTACAGAGTAGAGTTCAGAAATCAGATCGATAAGTTTTGGTGGCACCCACGAAGACCAGAAATCCTACAGAGGGCATCCCAATTCACTGAATCAAATGCTTTACAGAGATCAACATAAGCTGGAAGAAGCTCCTGCCGAAACTCGAGGGACATCCGCGATTCACTGATCAAACGCTTTGCAGAAATCAACATAAGCTGCAAGCAGCCCCTGCCGAAACTCTCATCTGCATTCGTGAGGACAAAGAGCAATGATACGGTCAATCGTTGACCTCTTTGGTGTAAAGCCTGACTGCTCTCAATGCTGGTGCTCAAGCAGATAGTGGTGAACCCTACAAGAATTATCCGAGCAAAGACCTTGCCTGGCACTGATGAGAGCAGCGTACCCCTCGGAAGTTGTTGCAGTCTTGGCGATCACCCTTCCCTTTCCAGAGAGGGACAACAAGGCCTCTCCAGTCAGTTGGGATTGATGCCTATGTTCCAGGCAGAGCAGAGAACTGCATGCAACGACATGAGTGCAGCATTTCCACAGCCTTGAGAAGTTCAGCACGGATGCCACAGATCCTGGAGCTTTACCCATTTCAACGGTTCACCAAGCCTATGTTTCCACAAACGAAAGTGGACCAAAGTTGATTGGGGGTCAGCAACAGGGATTGTAAACACCCTGACGTCCAACTTGACAGCTGGTGGATCAGCCTGATACAACTGCTCAAGTAACGCGGCCCAGCGGGTCTTCACTTCGGACTCCTCTGTCAGAGCCTACACCCTCTGCTCTAACTGCAGTGCACCGAGGGATAGGCTTGGATGAACGCAATGCGAGAATTCCGCCTGTAAGCAGGACGAGAATCACTTGACCACAGGTGATGCTCTACCCCCTCACAGATTCCTCGCACAGAGGCCTCCTTGTCCACTCTTAGCGCACGTACAGTTTTTACGCCTCAGCTCCTGAACAGCTCACCTCTGCCATTCAGCCTGGCCCTGCGATTCTGGCTCAATGTATCCAGTGTCTCTTGAGAGACAAAATTCTTTTTGGCCCTACGGTGAGTTCCAAGACATCCACGGCAACATCAAGGACGTTGGTTTTGAAGGCACTCCAAACTCTTCAGGATCTTCCAAAGCACCCAGACCCCGAAACTCCTACTCAGCCTGTTTGCAAACTCCTTAGCTAACCCTCTATCCTTGAGCTTGCCAACATCCAGCCTCTGCTGGGATGGTACCATTCTTCTTGATTTAACGTGCAGCTTAAGAGTTGCTACACAAACCGGTGGTCAGTATTGAGGAACTGAGGCACTCCGGTCGACCCTGCAGTTCTGGAATCATCCTCCAGCGACCATCCAATGAGCACATGGTCAATCTCCCTTTGCCACATCCGCCAGCGTTGGAATACCAAGTCCAGCGATGAGCTTGTGGGTGCTGAAACCATGACCGGCCACCCTAAGTCCATGACTTCTTGCAAAAGTCAAGGAATTGGTGCTATTCAGGTTCACAGTTCCAGACCCATGGGGACCAACACACGTCTATAACCATCCTATCAGTTCCAGTCGATGCATTGAAATCCCCAAGACTAGAAGTGTATCTCGTCTGGGGCACTGATCAACCACAGACTCGAGCATTGCCATAGATGCCTCCTTCATGTGTGAGATCACTCGCCTCATTTCGGAGTATATACAGAGACCAGAGAAATGACACCAAGGAGTGACGAATCCTTCGTCTCATAATACGCTCGTTGGCCGGTGTTAACTCGATTATCATTGCAGTTAGCTTATTGGACACAGCTACAGAAACTGCTTGAGCATGGTAACCATCACAGCGACAGACAATAGTAGGTGTAACCACCCACCATGATCTCTCCGCAATCAGGTGTCTCCCGAACCTCAGAGAGTGCTGCAATACGATGTCCAAATGCTTGAGCTCAGATGATAACAGAGACAGGTGATCATCCTCTCTAGGGATAGGACATTCCAGGCACCCACCCGAAGGGACTCCTCAGGTTAACCCAAGGAGATGCCGTCTGGTGGACGACACCTCAGCATCACCCCGACACACACAGCCTCAATCTGACCCGGGAATGTTACCCCGTGGTTTCCATCCTATCAACAAAGATTGGTGTCCCGAAGGCTTTGCCCCAATTCCGTCATCCGGTGAGCTGCCCTGCGAAGAGAAGCTGAACAGGAGGTACTCCCATGGAGTGGGTTTTCAGATTTCTTTGCATTTTTGTGTTTTGTGGAATGAAGGGTTTTA
>CM068955.1:171457758-171469656 GCA_035128595.1 Eptatretus atami | reverse complement strand
GGATGGGTGGGGTTGGTGGGATGTTACTTGGATATTTTATGGTAAGGCATCGTATAAATATTGGTATGAGATGTTTGAATGAATAGTTATGCTGGGTTTATGGTCTTGCTGGTGCTTTTTGGGCTAAGTCGTTCTAATCTAAACGTGTTCGTGTTTAAAATAGGGAGAATTTTCGGCGGTGCATTTTGAATTCAGGCTAAGGTGCCAGGCGGCTAAATGAATATGGATAAATAAAATGGGCTTTTTTTTATCGAAGTCAGGACTCCCAGTGGCTGTGGGCGGTTTTAGGATGTGTTTAGACATGGGTGCCACGAATATCTAATCCCAAAAGTGAATCTCGGAAGTAAATGTTACTGGTTTGTGGGTTAAGTGAGAGTCCACAGGGGCCACGTGGTTGGTGAGTCTGTTTGACGGGGCAGTCGTAGCTCTGGGAGATACGTCTACTCTTCCACGGACTTCCGAGCTCCCGATGCGAGTCGGTAAACTGGCAGAGGCGGCCAAGGTACCCGACTTAAACTCTAACCCGCTTGCCTATCTTCCGCGGGCTGGAGGGTCCCGCATAAAGGCCGAGTTGGCCGCACATTTCTTTTTGGGTGTGTGCTCGTGGTTCCGCTGTGGCCAGCCGCTTTGTAAGTAAAAAAACTGTTTAAGTGATTGGCCATTGTACGTTTGCCAGCATTTATGATTCATGATTGAGAAGTCGGACAAACTGGCTGGATTTGACTTCTTGCCTCCCATTATTTTGCCTATATGTGTAAAATAAATAAGCTGTTAAACTAGTTATCAACGATTCGATTTAGGTACATATACTAGTCGCTATATCTCTATTCTCATTAACTCACTCAGTATGGTCGGGCTTATCGAGAATATTAGGGTTATAGTATAGCACTATATAGATATTTAGTGCGTAAATCTGATTATTTTTTACATTATGTATGTAGCCGTACACTATCATTTAAGCGTGAACAACGTAGCTTACTATTTATTTTGCTATAATTTTTCCTAGCTCGGTTTAACTGAACCGGATATACTCACGATCGGAATAACATGCGACTTACAGGTTAGGACATTGTAAATAAGTCACGGCCTAGATGGGTGTGGCTTTATGCACGCTGAGGTACGACGCTATTTGATAACTGCCGTTTGTGCAAGCTTATTCGCCCACTTAAAGCACCTAGAGGGTCTGTGAATGTTTTCATAGGTACACTTCAAAAACTGTGAAAGACGGATGTAAACAAAAATCCTCCATGTTAGGAATAATCATAGGATATAGATTATGCACTTTGAGAATACAAAAAGACCCTAACCGCGCGGTTGAAAATATATGGCGTCCACGGTCCATTAAGCGACCCGCTCGACTTCAGAGTTGTCCGGAAATCGACGACCTTCAAATCGGGTGTTTTGGGGGGGGGGGGGGGGGGAGACGGCCAACTGACTCCATGTGGCGGTCGTTCCTCGGCCCTGACCCGGCACTACAACAGTATGTTTGATGATGATTGTGATTAGAAATGTAGTTAAATTTTTCCAGATTTTCAGAAGCTATTTGTCATCAAAGGCATTGGTAGTGGTGTACACAGTTTAGAACAGCCTGTCTAACACGAACTGCAGCATGTCTGCTGAACTTAATTTCCAGGTCATGCAACAAAGTGAACTTTGCTTGGTGAGGGTTGAGCCATAATAAGATTGTCAACTTTAGCCAAAATTAATCCACTCCTTCCCCAGGCATATGCGCAAGATCACAGGCGCGTTGTACTGTCAGGATGGCCCGAACAGAACTTGCTGAGCCTCGTGCCTATCAACCAAAATCTGTTAAAAGCTAAGTATCTTTTAAGCTTGATAAAATGCCTGTGATTCTTCTTTCGGCGGTTGTAAATCGTAACACAATGCTTGCAAATAATCACAGAAGTTAACCGCGACAGTTATCATAAACCCGAAATGATTTATCAATCGATGTTCAAGACAATGATGGTTTTAAGGAGCAATTGATTGACGAAGGGTTGTTCAACAATGAAGTTTTAAAATGATGATGGTGATATCGGAGCAATTGGGTTTGTGGAGGAGAACAACCGCAGCTGTAAACTGGAACCACGTTCCTTGAAACAACCAAAGGCTGGGCTGAGCCTTCATGAAATGAGCTTGCAAGTCAGTCCACCAATCACTACGTCACCTTCAAGCAAATAAGGTGAAGCTTGGAACTGTTCTGGCTTTGGTCATATTTTTAAAATTTTACAAGTTCTTATTCCGGAAGACAGATTTGATTTTTCTTCTCCTTTGCGTATCGAAGTTAGCTGCCGGGTAGCTCATTTCTTGGAAGCGCTACTGTGCGCTGATGCACGTGCCCTCATTCCAGTAACCTAGGATTATTTCGCCACCTCGGAAGGATGACAGGCTGAGTCAACCCTGATGGTATAATTCAGTGGTCAACGGCGGCTTGAACTCAGGTCCTTAGATCCCAGCCACTACCTACAATAGCCAACACCAAGGGAGCAGATTTGATATCAGCGGGTGGATGGTTCGCACACATAGCATTGCTTTCAAGGCAAATGCAGCGAATTAAGCTTTGGTGCTGCACTGCCACACGTGAAGCTGGAAACGTCTGCTCTCTGGCTCTCTCTACACACACACACACACACACACACACACACACACACACACACACACACACACACGTATTTTCTATCTCCTCCTAGACGTCTCAGCCGATTGAGTTCTAACTTGACACTGATAATTCTGTTGTTCTCTATAGATGTCTGAGCCCTTTTTCACATTTTCACCTCGGGGGCAAGGTTTACAGGGTCATCAGTGCAAATGACGATTGGTTGAATGGCCTATAAGGAAGCATCGGACGGCTAATAATGCATAATGGATTCATAGGGATTATTAAGAAGATTTAATTCGACAACTAGTTTCTCGTTACCTCTGTCGTCTGGCCCTGTTTATTGGGCAACACGAGGTCCCCTGACTTCAACACGGCTTTCGCGCGGTTATTTTAAGTTCATTTAAATTCTCTTTTCACTTTTCATCGTCGCTCAGGTTTATTACAACTACGGTTGCATCAAGTTTTGTATCCGAGCTGACCGTCAAACCCACTCGGGTGTATTATGTTTCGTGTACAGGTTTTCTTATCGGAACATGTCAGGTGCTCCTGACATATATATACATTAGGGTGTTCCAAAAAAAATGAAAGTTTGATTTTTGCTGCTCCTGATTTTGCTTTGTTCCAATACATAAGAACTTATACAGTAGGTAAAAATGAACAAAATTCCATGATATTTAGGGGTTCCTCAAGTTGCACAATTTGGTTCATATTTAAAAATACACGTAATTTGCACAATGTAATATACTATTCGAATGAAAATATCAAACAACCATATTAATTGTGAAGTGTACTGCGTTGTGCACATTCGACGGCAAGTTGTCAGTTACAGTTTGGCAAATTTACAACAATATTGTGCCAACTTGAGGAACCCTAAACATCCTCCAATCTGCTTCATATTTGGTGTGTTTGTTTCTACTGTCAAATGGAATAAAGGCACACACCCAGGGAGCATGAATATTCATACTTTTATTTTTTACCCCTATTATAAGCACCCTAATATACATCCCATTTCTCTCAGGATAATCCACATCAATTCATGATCAACAAGTCAAAGCTTTGGCTATAATTATAAAACAGAGATACACCTTCCTTTGATATTCCTTGATTTTTCCCATAGCCATCTCAGATTTGAGATTTGATCTCCAGTACTTTTCCTCTTCTGAAACATGCTCGCTTATGAAGTGTTTCCATTCTGTGTTGAATGGTCTTTAGTAATATCTTGCTGGCATGTGAAATAAAGGTGATGGTTCAGTTATTTGAAATTCTCTTGGATCCCTTTCTTTGGCAGTGGTATGTAGACTGACTCCTTCCACATTTTAGGCCATACAACGATTAGAAACAATCTGTGAACAGAGAGTTATTCATATTGTGATGACCTCCTCCCAACCACATGAAGGAATTTCTTTGGCACAGGTGCTTTTCTACTTGCTATGCACTTTCCGACTCTAGTACTCATATTCTATCACTGTTGGTTCTGCCATATCTCTTTCTTCAAGGTTGCCATCACATTGCTATCTACGCTTGTGTAGTTTCGGTATAGTCCTTCCATCCTTCTTTCACTTTGTTTCTTCTACAGATATTTTCCGTTCTACTCTTAAGGACTCCAATCCTATAGACATAAACTTTCCTGTGATCTCTCTGACTTAAAAAAAAAACATCTTTAGTTTTTCCCGCTGTGGTCACTTTCTGTGTCTATGCATGTCTCTTTAGAAATACTTATCTTTGCTTTCCGAGCTTGTCGTTGAAATCAACATTTTTCTTTCTAATGTCTGCTCTTGATGCACCTCTGGTTTTCATCTCTCCTCTTCTGTCTGCAATATTTTATTGCTTCTTTGTCTCTTCTCTTGCAATGCCTTCAACCTCTGCTAACAATTCGTCTGGCATTCTGTCAACCAGTCTAGCTCTAAAAATGCTTTTATGCCTCTGCGACACGAAGTCACCGGTGGGATTATGTTTCTGGTTGTCCGTCCGTGAAACGTTTTTAGTTTCTGCAATGACTTTAAAAAGTGCTGAAGGGATCCAAGTCAAACTTGGTACAAGCATGTGTATTGATGTAACGATGAACTGCTAAGATTATGGGGTCAAGAGGTGAACGGTCCTGTTAGGCAAAATTCCGTTACTTTGGTTTGTTTGTTTTTGATTTTTAAAACCTTTATTGTATATTGTTTAGATAGGTTTGTCAAGGTCATATCTGGTCAGAATTGATTATTTTTTTTTCTTATCTTTCTCATTTGTTTTGTCACAAGGAATTTATGGTCTTTCGGAAGTCGCACTGCAAAGTATTTGGCAGGTTATATAGCACTCTCCATCTCCTGTTGATTAGAATGTAGTCAATTGGATTATATGTGGCCATGGTGAAGTCCATGTGTAGAGTCTGCACTTGGGTTGGTTGACACACGACATCTCCACAGAACACGAAGATCATTGTCCTATGAAACTCCAGCATTCGCTCCGCTAGCTCATTTCAGATCCCAAGTCCGTGCTTTCCTGCAATCCTATTGCTTCCTGCTTCTCCAATTTTGCATTCCAGTCTCCCATAATAATTAAATCATGTCCTTTAGGCACCTATTCTCCCAGTTCTTCACCTTCCATAAAGTCCTCCACATTTTTTGTCATCTGCTGCACAAGTTTGAAGCATATATTATGTGAATGAAGGTGGTGTTCACAGATGGCATTTCAACCTCACTGATATTGACGTATCATTGACTGGGTATGCCTGGTGTTGGCTGAATGGTTAGGGTGGCAGGCTTGGGATCCTAGGGTCCTGAGTTCAAATGCTGCTCACCTGTTGAATTAACACCAGGTGGGGTTTGACTTAGCCTGTCATCCTTCTGAGTTTGGCAAAATGAGTACAGTTTGCTGGGTTGATTGAGCCATTCGAGTATCCTATGTTGCAGTGGTGATCTGTCCAGGATTGTGATAAATAGCCCAGGAGACGTGCTTTTCGGCAAGCACTGATGCTCTGTACAGAGTAATGTCACAATGGAATGGAAATTGACTGTGTTGTATCCCAGCACTGAATCTGCATCTTCTTATTGCAAATCACTTTCACTCCATTTCTTTTACAGGTTTTGTGATCAGAAAAGAACACTCTGTAATCGTCAGATTGAAACTGCCCCAATCCAGTCCCATCTAAGTTCATTTATCCCCAAATTTCAGTTCTTGGCCTCTCTCACTCTCTCACACACTCTCTCACATCTCTCCACACCTCTCCTCTCATCACTACTCTCACTCTCTAAACACACTCCTCACTGCTAATGTCCCTGTTTCATTGACCTTACATTCCATGTTCCAATTTTGTCAACGGTAATACATCTCAGAGTTCAACGTTTACTTCTGGTGACCTCAGCGACTAGATTTCCTTGCGGGTTTGATCCATTCCCATTAGAGTGGCCAGTCCTACTCATCAACCATTTTGCTCTTCCACAGTAGCTTTCTGGGTGCTTTTCAAACCTGGGGAACTCATCATCCGTCACCATGGCTTTATACTTATGGATTGCTGGTCAGCTGTTTTCTTGCATGTACAGAAGTGGCTATCATGCAGTCCATCTCGCAGAAAACAGTGGCGTTTTGCGGAGTATTTTTGCGAACAAAGGTGTTCTAGAAATTTTAGTTCGGACAATGATCCACAGTTTGTATCTGAGGTGTTCGCTGTGTTCATGTGTGGTAATGGTATCAAACACCTGAGGTCCGCACCTTACGACCCAGTTATAAAAAGCCACGCGAGTCATTTGTCAAGCTTTGAAACATGCTTACGTAGGGGCCAAGCGGTACGATCTGTGCAGAGTAAGGGTCGATGTGTTTTTGCATGCGCTATCAATAATTAGGTGCATTCTACAACACAAGAAACACCTGCATTCCACATTAATGGCCGGACAGTTGTGATCGTGGCTGTATTTGCTTCGACCTGAGCGCACCAGCAGTTGTTACGGCAACCGATGGTTCATCATCGTTCACGGTGGACCAGCCAGTTTTTGTGCAAGACGATTTACACACGACAAAATGGGTACCGGCTACTAGTGATTTGAGTTTTCGGACCGGCTAACTACTTGTCTATACTTTGGCCGGTCTTACTTGGAAACGTCATGTGATTCAATTGTTGCTCGCAGGACTGATCATTCATACACTGCTATTCGTGCTGCCATCCGATATGTTCTGCCTCCATCGAGGTGCCCGTGAGCACGTTCCGACGCCTGTCCTCTATCTGTGGTAGGATGGTGATAGCACGGATGTTCTCTCCGGTATCGGTTACACCTGGTTTGGTGTCTGATGGGGAGCCATCACCATGTTTTCAATGCCCACTGTCGCCGCCGTGTCTAATGGCTCAATGTTTGCATGTTTCTTCCAGACGTGTTGTATGACCACTAATTTGGTTGACTGTGACTTTAGGGAGAGGAATGTAGTATCGTCTATGGCCGAATGAGGCTGCTGTTGGCTTGGCTGAGTGAGGCCCGCTTTTAGGAATAAAATGGTGCTTGATCCTCATCATTGTGTGAAAGACAGCACACTCAGTACTTTTCCACGTATTTTCGGATTCTTTTGAAAGCTTTTTGAGCCATTTAAGCTAATAATTGTTCTCGCAACTCGATAAACATTAAGAAGCCCCAACGACCGCGGTTTCTCTGGGCTTCTGCACAAGTGTGGCGGAGCATTCTGGGCCAGATTACATCATTTCGAAAGTTCCATATTGTTTCTCGTTTGTTGAAGTAGCCTTATTGTTATGAATGCCAATCAACTACTGCTTTATTGTTTCCTATTGGACCAAAAAACCACACAGTTGATCGTCCCCGCCCACTTCCTTTTTTGAAGCCACCTCTTTTTTTTGGTTGTTTGTTTATTTTTTCTCACATCCCCCAAAAAACCATATCTTCGTGTACAACTTGCAACATTCTCTGAATCGATCATTTGTTTTTATAACCGAGCCAGAGCACGAGTGCTGTGTTGCCGTTTTCCCACATACACTGGCGCTTTCTAATGCTGTGCCGTTTCCTGCTTCCATGACGCTTTTCATTTGTGAAGATGTTTTTTGATATGTTTGCAATTCGGATGGGACTAAAGTCCTGAAGACATGGTACAATGGAACAATTTTTGATGGGCGACGCTCACCGTGTGATGTTTTCTCCGATTTGCTTGTGGGTAGTTGGACCAGGGAGAGGCCATACAGGAGCAAGACCAAACAACGTTGGTGAGTCCACATCCCACATGTGTAAAATCTGTGCATTTAAACAAATGTTTATGTAAGATCTATATGGAAAGATGACAGAGCTAATAATTTAAATATGCATGAAGAGGTCGTTTTTTTTTGTATGTTCCCATAACATTGAAAATAGATTTGTTTTGACTGTGGATTGTATTTTAAAATAGCCTCGTGAGTCAGGTCAGGTCAGGTATGGGAGCAATGCGCCAGAGCAGCACGTCGCTGCATCACTTCCACCGGTACTATCCAGGGGCCTCCGTCAGGCCATCCCCCAGGCAGATCCTGGCCATCCCCATCTCCTTGAGATGCCTGATCAACCTGCTGCAACCACGAGGCACGTGGTCGGCCCTTGGCGTCCTCCACTCACGAGACTACCTCGCTGAGAGAATCTGGTGAGCAGGACCGCATCAGGAAAATGAGCCACATGTCATGCAGCCGCAGCTGACGCTCACGGACTATGTAGGTAACAAATCTCATTTGAGTCTCTCTCAGCACCACTCGTTGGACACAAAGTCCGACCAGCGATCGCCAAGGATTCTCCGAAGAGACCTGGTACCAAAGGATGAAGTCTCCGTCTCAGATCCTTGTCAGAGTCCAAGTCTGACATCCATAGAGCAAGACTGGAAGCACGCAAGGACCTGAAGACTTGGACATTCGTCCTCGCCCGCACTGGTACCGGCAGCGCACACCACATATCCAGTGAATCCATGATTACCCAGACGGCATTGGCTCTGACTCACAGCCAGCAGAGACATTAATATCACTGCCAAGGTAAGTGAATCTCTCCACAACCTCACATCTCACTAACAAACAGGCACAGACAGGACAGCAGCATCCAAGATGTCATTGACAGTCCTGGATCTTAGTTTTTGACCGCAGGAAACCCATAATCCAGAAACTCCGACTCCTCATTCAGCACCTCGAGGGCCCCCAATCAGGATATCTAAAGTCTCCGCAAAGATGATGTGAAATCAAGGTCAAGAGATCTTGACATTCCCAAATGATGCACCACAGCTTGATCTCTCTGACATCATTCTTGCTTGAATCCAGTCCATACAAGTGCTTGAAAAGTGTGGAGGCCAGTACACACCCCTAACGAACTCCAGTAACAACTGGAAATACATCAGAGATGGTACCACCACATCTCACAGCACTCTCAGTACCAGAGTAGAGTTCAGAAATCAGATCGATAAGTTTTGGTGGCACCCACGAAGACCAGAAATCCTACAGAGGGCATCCAATTCACTGAATCAAATGCTTTACAGAGATCAACATAAGCTGGAAGAAGCTCCTGCCGAAACTCGAGGGACATCCGCGATTCACTGAATCAAACGCTTTGCAGAAATCAACATAAGCTGCAAGCAGCCCCTGCCGAAACTCTCATCTGCATTCGTGAGGACCAAAGAGCAATGATACGGTCAATCGTTGACCTCTTTGGTGTAAAGCCTGACTGCTCTCAATGCTGGTGCTCAAGCAGATAGTGGTGACCCTACAAGAATTATCCGAGCAAAGACCTTGCCTGGCACTGATGGAGCAGCGTACCCCTCGGAAGTTGTTGCAGTCTTGGCGATCACCCTTCCTTTCCAGAGAGGGACAACAAGGCCCCTCTTCCAGTCAGTTGGGATTGATGCCTATGTTCCAGGCAGAGCACAGAACTGCATGCAACGACATGAGTGCAGCATTTCCACAGCCTTGAGAAGTTCAGCACGGATGCCACAGATCCTGGAGCTTTACCCCATTTCAACGGTTCACCAAGGCCTATGTTTCCACAAACGAAAGTGGACCAAAGTTGATTGGGGGTCAGCAACAGGGATTGTAAACCCCTGACGTCCAACTTGACAGCTGGTGGATCAGCCTGATACAACTGCTCAAGTAACGCGGCCCAGCGGGTCTTCACTTCGGACTCCTCTGTCAGAGCCTACACCCTCTGCTCTAACTGCAGTGCACCGAGGGATAGGCTTGGATGAACGCAATGCGAGAATTCGCCTGTAAAGCAGGACGAGAATCACTTGACCAACAGGTGATGCTCTACCCCCTCACAGATTCCTCGCACAGAGGCCTCCTTGTCCACTCTTAGCGCACGTACAGTTTTTACGCCTCAGCTCCTGAACCTCACTCTGCCATTCAGCCTGGCCCTGCGATTCTGGCTCAATGGTATCCAGTGTCTCTTGAGAGACAAAATTCTTTTTGGCCCTACGGTGAGTTCCAAGACATCCCCGGCAACATCAAGGACGTTGGTTTTGAAGGCACTCCACACACTCTTCAGGATCTTCCAAAGCACCCAACCCCCGAACTCCTCTCAGCCTGTTTGCAAACTCCTTCAGCTAACCCTCTATCCTTGAGCTTGCCACATCCAGCCTCTGCTGGGATGGTACCATTCTTCTTGATTTAACGTGCAGCTTAAGAGTTGCTACAACAACCGGTGGTCAGTATTGAGGACTGAGGCACTCGGTCGACCCTGCAGTTCTGGAATCATCCTCAGCGACCATCAATGAGCACATGGTCAATCTCCTTTGCCACATTCCGCCAGCGTTGGAATACCAAGTCCAGCGATGAGCTTGTGGGTGCTGAAACCATGACCGGCCACCCTAAGTCCATGACTTCTTGCAAAAGTCAAGGAACTTGGTGCTATTCAGGTTCACAGTTCCAGACCCATGGGGACCAACACACGTCTCATAACCATCCTATCAGTTCCAGTCGATGCATTGAAATCCCAAGACTAGAAGTGTATCTCGTCTGGGGCACTGATCAACCACAGACTCGAGCATTGCATAGATGCCTCTTCATGGGAGATCACTCGCCTCATTTCGGAGTATATACAGAGACCAGAGAAATGACACCCAAGGAGTGACGAATCCTTCGTCTCATAATACGCTCGTTGGCCGGTGTTAACTCGATTATCATTGCAGTTAGCTTATTGGACACAGCTACAGAAACTGCTTGAGCATGGTAACCATCACAGCGACCAGACCAATAGTAGGTGTAACCACCCACCATGATCTCTCCGCAATCAGGTTCTCCCGAACCTCAGAGAGTGCTGCAATACCGATGTCCAAATGCTTGAGCTCAGAATGATAACAGAGACAGGTGATCATCCTCTCTTAGGGATAGGACATTCCAGGCACCCACCCGAAGGGACATCCTCAGGTTAACCCAAGGAGATGCCGTCTGGTGGACGACACTACAATCACCCCGACACACACAGCCTCAATCTGACCCGGGAATGTTACCCCGTGGTTTCCATCCTATCAACAAAGATTGGTGTCCCCGAAGGCTTTGCCCCATTCCGTCATCCGGTGAGCTGCCCTGCGAAGAGAAGCTGAACAGGAGGTACTCCATGGAGTGGGTTTTCAGATTTCTTTGCATTTTTGTGTTTTGTGGAATGAAGGGTTTTACAGTTGCTGGAGTTGCAAATCCTGCCACGATCTCCTAATAAGAAGTAACCCAACTGCAGGAGGACGTCCGCAGCCACAGTTGGGCACTAGATATGGATGGCCATTGGCTCACAAGGAGCTCCTCCGCGCTTTGACAGGTTTTGTTTTTAATCCTCTGGGTGTCCATATCAAAACACCCTCCTCACCAAAAAACCTGGTGGGGGAGAAGGGGAGACGGTTTAGTCGCCGACAACCCGACCATGGAACAGGTTAGTACAGGTTTACATGGTACTTGTAGGAAGTCACAGATGTGATCTGGCCTGACCTGACACACTTGTGTGTGGCCTGTAGCAAGTCACACCCCGTGAGCGTGTTGGTGACATGTCGGGTATACGACCCACGTCATGATATTTCTTTCATACTGTGTATTTTATTTCTAAAGAGTGTCTTTGCAGGAAGGAAAACCTGCAAGTTTGTACGTCACATTGGGCTTGAATCTTTTTTTTCATACGACAAACTCTGTAATGATATAGCTTTGCTGGTTTGAACAATAAAATAATCAGAACATGTATTTTTTAGTGAATTTTTAATTGGCGACACACCAGACAACTATCAAACCAAAACAAGTAGATATAGGTATGTGTATGTGTGTGATGTGTGATTATTTTAAAGTGTTTCTGTGCATTAACCATGAATTGGCTTTGAATGAAATTGCCAGTGGCCATCTT
>CM068955.1:171440318-171457733 GCA_035128595.1 Eptatretus atami | reverse complement strand
GGATGGGTGGGGTTGGTGGGATGTTACTTGGATATTTTATGGTAAGGCATCGTATAAATATTGGTATGAGATGTTTGAATGAATAGTTATGCTGGGTTTATGGTCTTGCTGGTGCTTTTTGGGCTAAGTCGTTCTAATCTAAACGTGTTCGTGTTTAAAATAGGGAGAATTTTCGGCGGTGCATTTTGAATTCAGGCTAAGGTGCCAGGCGGCTAAATGAATATGGATAAATAAAATGGGCTTTTTTTTATCGAAGTCAGGACTCCCAGTGGCTGTGGGCGGTTTTAGGATGTGTTTAGACATGGGTGCCACGAATATCTAATCCCAAAAGTGAATCTCGGAAGTAAATGTTACTGGTTTGTGGGTTAAGTGAGAGTCCACAGGGGCCACGTGGTTGGTGAGTCTGTTTGACGGGGCAGTCGTAGCTCTGGGAGATACGTCTACTCTTCCACGGACTTCCGAGCTCCCGATGCGAGTCGGTAAACTGGCAGAGGCGGCCAAGGTACCCGACTTAAACTCTAACCCGCTTGCCTATCTTCCGCGGGCTGGAGGGTCCCGCATAAAGGCCGAGTTGGCCGCACATTTCTTTTTGGGTGTGTGCTCGTGGTTCCGCTGTGGCCAGCCGCTTTGTAAGTAAAAAAACTGTTTAAGTGATTGGCCATTGTACGTTTGCCAGCATTTATGATTCATGATTGAGAAGTCGGACAAACTGGCTGGATTTGACTTCTTGCCTCCCATTATTTTGCCTATATGTGTAAAATAAATAAGCTGTTAAACTAGTTATCAACGATTCGATTTAGGTACATATACTAGTCGCTATATCTCTATTCTCATTAACTCACTCAGTATGGTCGGGCTTATCGAGAATATTAGGGTTATAGTATAGCACTATATAGATATTTAGTGCGTAAATCTGATTATTTTTTACATTATGTATGTAGCCGTACACTATCATTTAAGCGTGAACAACGTAGCTTACTATTTATTTTGCTATAATTTTTCCTAGCTCGGTTTAACTGAACCGGATATACTCACGATCGGAATAACATGCGACTTACAGGTTAGGACATTGTAAATAAGTCACGGCCTAGATGGGTGTGGCTTTATGCACGCTGAGGTACGACGCTATTTGATAACTGCCGTTTGTGCAAGCTTATTCGCCCACTTAAAGCACCTAGAGGGTCTGTGAATGTTTTCATAGGTACACTTCAAAAACTGTGAAAGACGGATGTAAACAAAAATCCTCCATGTTAGGAATAATCATAGGATATAGATTATGCACTTTGAGAATACAAAAAGACCCTAACCGCGCGGTTGAAAATATATGGCGTCCACGGTCCCATTATAGCGACCGTCGACTTCAGAGTTGTCCGGAATCGACGACCTTCAAATCCGGGTGTTTTGGGGGGGGGGAGGGGGAAGACGGCCAACTGACTCCATGTGGCGGGTTCGTTCCTGCGGCCCTGACCCGGCACTACAACAGTATGTTTGATGAGATTGTGATTTAAGAAATGTAGTAATTTTTCCAGGATTTTCAGAAGCTATTTGTCATCAAAGGCATTGGTAGTGGTGTACAAGTTTAGAACAGCTGTCTTAACACGAACTGCACATGTCTGTGACTTAATTTCCATGGTCATGCAACAAAGTGAACTTTGCTTGGTGAGGGTTGAGCCCATAATAAGATTGTCAACTTTAGCCAAAATTAATCCACTCCTTCCCCAGGCATGCCAAGATCACAGGCGGTTGTACTGTCAGGATGGCCCGAAAGAACATTGCTGCAGCCTCGGTGCCCATCAACAAATCTGTTAAAAAGCTACAGGTATACTTTTAAGCTTGATAAATGCCTGTGATTTCTTCTTTCGGCGTTGTAAATCTAACACAATGCTTGCAAATAATCAACAAGAGTTACAGCGACAGTATCATAAAACCCGTAAATGATTTAATCATCGATGTTCAAGACAATGATGGTTTTAAGGAGCAATTGATTGACGAAGGGTTGTTCACATGAAGTTTTAAAATGATTGATGGTGATATCGGAGCAATTTGGGTTTGTGGAGGAGAACAACCGCAGCTGTAACTGGAACCACACGTTCCTTGAACAACCAAAGGCTGGGCTGAGCCTTCAGAAATGTAGCTTGCAAGCAGTCCACCAATCAACTACGTCACCTTCAAGCCAAATAAGGTGAAGCTTGGACTGTTCTGGCTTTGGTCATATTCTTTAAATTTTACAAGTTCTTATTCCGGAAGACAGATTTGATTTCTTCTTTCTCCTTGCGTATCGAAGCTTAGCTGCCGGGTTAGCTCATTTCTTGAAGCCGCTACTGTGCGCTGATGCAGTGCCCCTTCCAGTAACACTAGGATTATTTCGCCAACCTCGGAAGGATGACAAGGCTGAGTCCAACCCTGATGGTATTAATTTCAGTGGTGCAACGGCGGCTTGAACTCAGATCCTAGAATCCCAGCCACTACCTCACATAGCCACACCAGGGAGCGATTTGATATCAGCGGGTGATGGTTCCGCACACATAGCATTGCTTTCAAGTGCAAATGCAGCGAATTAAGCTTTGGTGCTGCACTGCCACACGTGAAGCTGGAAACGTCTGCTCTCTGGCTCTCTCTACACACACACACACACACACACACACACACACACACACACACACACACACACACGTATTTTCTATCTCCTCCTAGACGTCTCAGCCGATTGAGTTCTAACTTGACACTGATAATTCTGTTGTTCTCTATAGATGTCTGAGCCCTTTTTCACATTTTCACCTCGGGGGCAAGGTTTACAGGGTCATCAGTGCAAATGACGATTGGTTGAATGGCCTATAAGGAAGCATCGGACGGCTAATAATGCATAATGGATTCATAGGGATTATTAAGAAGATTTAATTCGACAACTAGTTTCTCGTTACCTCTGTCGTCTGGCCCTGTTTATTGGGCAACACGAGGTCCCCTGACTTCAACACGGCTTTCGCGCGGTTATTTTAAGTTCATTTAAATTCTCTTTTCACTTTTCATCGTCGCTCAGGTTTATTACAACTACGGTTGCATCAAGTTTTGTATCCGAGCTGACCGTCAAACCCACTCGGGTGTATTATGTTTCGTGTACAGGTTTTCTTATCGGAACATGTCAGGTGCTCCTGACATATATATACATTAGGGTGTTCCAAAAAAAATGAAAGTTTGATTTTTGCTGCTCCTGATTTTGCTTTGTTCCAATACCATAAGAACTTATACAGTAGGTAAAAATGAACAAAATTCCATGATATTTAGGGGTTCCTCAAGTTGCACAATTTGGTTCATATTTACAAAATACACGTAATTTGCACAATGTAATATACTATTCGAATGAAAATATCAAACAACACATATTAATTGTGAAGTGTACTGCGTTGTGCACATTCGACGGCAAGTTGTCAGTTACAGTTTGGCAAATTTACAACAATATTGTGCCAACTTGAGGGAACCCTAAACATCCTCCAATCTGCTTCATATTTGGTGTGTTTGTTTCTACTGTCAAATGGAATAAAGGCACACACCCAGGGAGATGAATATTCATACTTTATTTTTTACCCCTATTATAAGCACCCTAATATTACATCCCATTTCTCTCAGGATAATCCACATCAATTCATGATCAACAAGTCAAAGCTTTGCTATAAATTATAAAACAGAGATACACCTTCCTTTGATATTCCCTTGATTTTTCCCATAGCCATCTCAGATTTGAGATTTGATCTCCAGTACTTTTCCTCTTCTGAAACATGCTCGCTATAATGAAGTGTTTCCATTCTGTGTTGAATGGTCTTTAGTAATATCTTGCTGGCATGTGAAATAAAGGTGATGGTTAGTTATTTGAAACTTCTCTTGGATCCCTTTCTTTGGCAGTGGTATGTAGACTGACTCCTTCCACATTTTAGGCCATAAACGATTAGAAACAATCTGTGAACAGAGAGTTATTCATATTGTGATGACCTCCTCCCAACCACATTGAAGGAATTTCTTTGGCACAGGTGCTTTTCTACTTGCTATGCACTTTCCGACTCTAGGTACTCATATTCTATCACTGTTGGTTCTGCCATATTCTCTTCTTCAAGGTTGCCATCACATTGCTATCTCGCTTGTGTTAGTTTCGGTATAGTCCTTCCATCCTTCTTTCACTTGTTTCTTCTACAGATATTTTCCCGTTCTACTCTTAAGGACTCCCAATCCTATAGACATAAACTTTCCTGTGATCTCTCTGACTTAAAAAAAAAACATCTTTAGTTTTTCCCGCTGTGGTCACTTTCTGTGTCTATGCATGTCTCTTTGAAATACTTATCTTTGCTTTCCGAGCTTGTCGTTGCAAATCAACATTTTTCTTTCTAAATGTCTGCTCTTGATGCACCTCTGGTTTTCATCTCTCCTCTTCTGTCTGCAATATTTTATTGCTTTCTTTGTCTCTTCTCTTGCAATGCCTTCAACCTCTTGCTAACAATTCGTCTGGCATTCTGTCAACCAAGTCTAGCTCTAAAAATGCTTTTATGCCTCTGCGACCGAAGTCACCGGTGGGATTATGTTTCTGGTTGTCGTCCGTGAAACGTTTTTAGTTTCTGCAATGACTTTAAAAAGTGCTGAAGGGATCCAAGTCAACTTGGTACAAGCATGTGTTATTGATGTAACGATGAACTGCTAAGATTATGGGGTCAAGAGGTGAACGGTCCTGTTAGGCAAAATTACCGTTACTTTGGTTTGTTTGTTTTTGATTTTTAAAAACCTTTATTGTATATTGTTTAGATAGGTTTGTCAAGGTCATATCTGGTCAGAATTGATTATTTTTTTTTCTTATTTTCTCATGTTGTTTTGTCACAAGGAATTTATGGTCTTTCGAAGTCGCACTGCAAAGTATTTGGCAGGTTATATAGCACTCTCCATCTCCTGTTGATTAGAATGTAGTCAATTGGATTATATGTGGCCATGGTGAAGTCCATGTGTAGAGTCTGCAACTTGGGTTGGTTGACACACGACATCTCACAGAACACGAGATCATTGTCCTATGAAACTCCAGCATTCGCTCAGCTAGCTCTTTCAGATCCCAAGTCCGTGCTTTCCTGCAATCCTATGCTCCTGCTTCTCCAATTTTGCATTCCAGTCTCCCATAATAATTAAATCATGTCCTTTAGGCACCTATTCTCCAGTTCTTCACCTTCCATAAAGTCCTCCACATTTTTGTCATCTGCTGCACAAGTTGAAGCATATATTATGTGAATGAAGGTGGTGTTCACAGATGGCATTTCAACTCACTGATATTGACGTATCATTGACTGGGTATGCCTGGTGTTGGCTGAATGGTTAGGGTGGCAGGCTTGGGATCCTAGGGTCCTGAGTTCAATGCCTGCTCACCTGTTGAATTACACCAGGTGGGGTTTGACTTAGCCTGTATCCTTCTGAGTTTGGCAAAATGAGTACCAGTTTGCTGGGTTGATTGAGCCATTCGAGTATCCTATGTTGCAGTGGTGATCTGTCCAGGATTGTGATAAATAGCCCAGGAGACTGCTTTCGGCAGCACTGATGCTCTGTACAGAGTAATAGTCACAATGGAATGGAAATTGACTGTGTTGTATCCCAGCACTGAATCTGCAATCTTCTTATATGCAAATCACTTTCACTCCATTTCTTTTACAGGTTTTGTGATCAGAAAAGAACACTCTGTAATCGTCAGATTGAAACTGCCCCAATCCAGTCCCATCTAAGTTCATTTATCCCCAAATTTCAGTTCTTGGCCTCTCTCACTCTCTCACAACTCTCTCACATCTCTCCACACCTCATCACTCTCATCACTACTCTCACTCTCTAAACACACTCCTCACTGCTAATGTTCCCCTGTTTCATTGACCTTACATTCCATGTTCCAATTTTGTCAACGTAATACATCTCAGAGTTCAACGTTTACTTCTGGTGACCTCAGCGACTAGATTTCCTTGCGGGTTTGATCCATTCCCATTAGAGTGGCCAGTCCTACTCATCAACCATTTTGCTCTTCCACAGTAGCTTTCTGGGTGCTTTTCAAACCTGGGGAACTCATCATCCGTCACCATGGCTTTATACTTATGGATTGCTGGTCAGCTGTTTTCTTGCATGTACAGAAGTGGCTATCATGCAGTCCATCTCGCAGAAAACAGTGGCGTTTGCGGAGTATTTTTGCGAACAAAGGTGTTCTAGAATTTTAGTTCGGACAATGATCCACAGTTTGTATCTGAGGTGTTCGCTGTGTTCATGTGTGGTAATGGTATCAAACACCTGAGGTCCGCACCTTACGACCCAGTTATAAAAAGCCACGCGAGTCATTTGTCAAAGCTTTGAAACATGCTTACGTAGGGGCCAAGCGGTACGATCTGTGCAGAGTAGGGTCGATGTGTTTTTGCATGCGCTATCATAATTAGGTGCAATTCTAACAACACAAGAAACACCTGCATTCCACATTAATGGCCGGACAGTTGTGATCGTGGCTGTATTTGCTTCGACCTGAGCGCACCAGCAGTTGTTACGGCAACCGATGGTTCATTCATCGTTCACGGTGGACCAGCCAGTTTTTGTGCAAGACGTTTACAACACGACAAAATGGGTACCGGCTACTAGTGATTTGAGTTTTCGGACCGGCTAACTACTTGTCTATACTTTGGCCGGTCTTACTGGAAACGTCATGTGATTCAATTGTTGCTCGCAGGACTGATCATTCATACACTGCCTATTCGTGCTGCCATCCGATATGTTCATCCTCCATCGAGGTGCCCGTGAGCACGTTCCGACGCCTGTCCCTCTATCTGTGGATGCAGGATGGTGATAGCACGGATGTTCTCTCCGGTATCGGTTACACTGGTTTGGTGTCTGATGGGGAGCCATCACCATGTTTTCAATGCCCACTGTCGCCGCCGTGTCTATGGCTCAATGTTTGCATGTTTCTTCCAGACGTGTTGTATGACACACTAATTTGGTTGACTGTGACTTTAGGGAGAGGAATGTAGTATCGTCTATGGCCGAATGAGGCTGCTGTTGGCTTGCTGAGTGAGGCCCGCTTTTAGGAATAAAATGGTGCTTGATCCTCATCATTGTGTGAAAGACAGCACACTCAAGGTACTTTTCCACGTATTTTCGGATTCTTTTGAAAGCTTTTTGAGCCATTTAAGCTAATAATTGTTCTCGCAACTCGATAAACATTAAGAAGCCCCAACGACCGGCGTTTCTCTGGGCTTCTGCACAAGTGTGGCGGAGCATTCTGGGCCAGATTACATCATTTCGAAGTTCCATATTGTTTCTCGTGTTGTTGAAGTAGCCTTATTGTTATGAATGCCAAATCAACTACTGCTTTATTGTTTGCCTATTGGACCAAAAAACCCACAGTTGATCGTCCCCGCCCACTTCCTTTTTTGAAGCCACCTCCTTTTTTTTGGTTGTTTGTTTATTTTTTCTCACATCCCCAAAAAACCATATCTTCGTGTACAACTTGCAACCATTCTCTGAATCGATCATTTGTTTTTATAACCGAGACCAGAGCACCGAGTGCTGTGTTGCCGTTTTCCCACTCACTGGCGCTTTCTAATGCTGTGCCGTTTCCTGCTTCCTGACGCTTTTCATTTGTGAAGATGTTTTTTGATATGTTTGCAATTCGGATGGGACTAAAGTCCTGAAGACATGGTACAACTGGAAACAATTTTTGATGGGCGACGCTCACCGTGTGATGTTTCTCCGATTTTGCTTGTGGGTAAGTTGGAACCAGGGAGAGGCCATACAGGAGCAAGACCAAACAACGTTGGTGAGTCCATCCCACATTGTGTAAATCTGTGCATTTAAACAAATGTTTATGTAGATCTATATGGAAAGATGACAGAGCTAATAATTTAAATATGCATGAAGAGTGTCGTTTTTTTTTGTATGTTCCCATAACATTGAAAATAGATTGTTGTTTGAACTAGTGGATTGTATTTTAAAATAGCCTCGTGAGTCAGGTCAGGTCAGGTATGGGAGCATGCGCCAGAGCAGCACGTCGCTGCATCACTTTCCACCGGTACTATCCAGGGGCCTCCGTCAGGCCATCCCCCAGGCAGATCTGGCCATCCCCATCTCCTTGAGATGCCTGATCAACTGCTGCAACCACGAGGCACGTGGTCGGCCCTTGGCGTCCTCCATCACGAGACTACTCGCTGAGAGAATCTGGTGAGGCAGGACGCAGCATCAGGAAAATGAGCCACATGTCATGCAGCCGCAGCTGACGCTCACGGACTATGTAGGTAACAAATCTCATTTGAGTCTCTCTCAGCAACCACTCGTTGGACACAAAGTCCGACCAGCGATCGCCAAGGATTCTCCGAAGAGACCTGGTACCAAAGGAATGAAGTCTCCGTCTCAGATCCCTTGTCAGAGTCCAAGTCTGACATCCATAGAGCAAGACTGGAAGCACGCAAGGACCTGAAAGACTTGGACATTCGTCCTCGCCCGCACTGGTACCGGCAGCGCACACCACCAATATCCAGTGAATCCATGATTACCCAGACGGCCATTGGCTCTGACTCACAGCCAGCAGAGACATTAATATCACTGCCAAGGTAAGTGAATCTCTCCACAACCTCAACATCTCACTACAAACAGGCACAGACAGGACAGCAGCATCCAAGATGTCATTGACAGTCCTGGATCTTAGTTTTGACCCAGGAAACCATAATCCCAGAAACTCCGACTCCTCATTCAGCACCTCGAGGGCCCCAATCAGGATATCTAAAGTCTCCGCAAAGATGACTGTGAAATCAAGGTCAAGAGATCTTGACCATTCCCAAATGATGCACCACAGCTTGATCTCTCTGACATCATCTTCTTGAATCCAGTCCATACAAGTGCTTGAAAAGTGTGGAGGCCAGTACACACCCCTAACGAACTCCAGTAACAACTGGAAATACATCAGAGATGGTACCACCACATCTCACAGCACTCTCAGTACCAGAGTAGAGTTCAGAAATCAGATCGATAAGTTTTGGTGGCACCCCACGAAGACCAGAAATCCTACAGAGGGCATCCAATTCACTGAATCAAATGCTTTACAGAGATCAACATAAGCTGGAAGAAGCTCCTGCCGAAACTCGAGGGACATCCGCGATTCACTGATCAAACGCTTTGCAGAAATCAACATAAGCTGCAAGCAGCCCCTGCCGAAACTCTCATCTGCATTCGGTGAGGACCAAAGAGCAATGATACGGTCAATCGTTGACCTCTTGGTGTAAAGCCTGACTGCTCTCAATGCTGGTGCTCAAGCAGATAGTGGTGACCCTACCAAGAATTATCCGAGCAAAGACCTTGCCTGGCACTGATGGAGCAGCGTACCCCTCGGAAGTTGTTGCAGTCTTGGCGATCACCCTTCCTTTCCAGAGAGGGACAACAAGGCCCTCTCCAGTCAGTTGGGATGATGCCTATGTTCCAGGCAGAGCAGAGAACTGCATGCAACGACATGAGTGCAGCATTTCCACAGCCTTGAGAAGTTCAGCACGGATGCCACAGATCCTGGAGCTTTACCCATTTCAACCGGTTCACCAAGCCTATGTTTCACAAACGAAAGTGGACCAAAGTTGATTGGGGGTCAGCAACAGGGATTGTAAAACCCCTGACGTCCACTTGACAGCTGGTGGATCAGCCTGATCAACTGCTCAAGTAACGCGGCCCAGCGGGTCTTCACTTCGGACTCCTCTGTCAGAGCCTACACCTCTGCTCTAACTGCAGTGCACCGAGGGATAGGCTTGGATGAACGCAATGCGAGAATTCCCTGTAAGCAGGACGAGAATCACTTGACCACAGGTGATGCTCTACCCCCTCACAGATTCCTCGCACAGAGGCCTCCTTGTCCACTCTTAGCGCACGTACGTTTTTACGCCTCAGCTCCTGAACGCTCACCTCTGCATTCAGCCTGGCCCTGCGATTCTGCTCAATGGTATCCAGTGTCTCTTGAGAGACAAAATTCTTTTTGGCCCTACGGTGAGTTCCAAGACATCCCCGGCAACATCAAGGACGTTGGTTTTGAAGGCACTCCACACACTCTTCAGGATCTTCCAAAGCACCCAACCCCGAAACTCCCACTCAGCCTGTTTGCAAACTCCTTCAGCTAACCCTCTATCCTTGAGCTTGCCAACATCCAGCCTCTGCTGGGATGGTACCATTCTTCTTGATTTAACGTGCAGCTTAAGAGTTTGCTACACAAACCGGTGGTCAGTATTGAGGACTGAGGCACTCCGGTCGACCCTGCAGTTCTGGAATCATCCTCAGCGACCATCCAATGAGCACATGGTCAATCTCCTTTGCCACATCCGCCAGCGTTGGAATACCAAGTCCAGCGATGAGCTTGTGGGTGCTGAAACCATGAACCGGCCACCCTAAGTCCATGACTTCTTGCAAAGTCAAGGAATTGGTGCTTTCAGGTTCACAGTTCCAGACCCATGGGGACCAACACACGTCTATAACCATCCTATCAGTTCCAGTCGATGCATTGAAATCCCCAAGACTAGAAGTGTATCTCGTCTGGGGCACTGATCAACCACAGACTCGAGCATTGCCATAGAATGCCTCCTTCATGTGTGAGATCACTCGCCTCCATTTCGGAGTATATACAGAGACCAGAGAAATGACACCCAAGGAGTGACGAATCCTTCGTCTCATAATACGCTCGTTGGCCGGTGTTAACTCGATTATCATTGCAGTTAGCTTATTGGACACAGCTACAGAAACTGCTTGAGCATGGTAACCATCACAGCGACAGACAATAGTAGGTGTAACCACCCACCATGATCTCTCCGCAATCAGGTTCTCCGAACCTCAGAGAGTGCTGCAATACGATGTCCAAATGCTTGAGCTCAGATGATAACAGAGACAGGTGATCATCCTCTCTTAGGGATAGGACATTCCAGGCACCCACCCGAAGGGACATCCTCAGGTTAACCCAAGGAGATGCCGTCTGGTGGACGACACTACAATCACCCCGACACACACAGCCTCAATCTGACCCGGAATGTTACCCGTGGTTTCCATCCTATCAACAAAGATTGGTGTCCCGAAGGCTTTGCCCCAATTCCGTCATCCGGTGAGCTGCCCTGCGAAGAGAAGCTGAACAGGAGGTACTCCATGGAGTGGGTTTTCAGATTTCTTTGCATTTTGTGTTTTGTGGAATGAAGGGTTTTACAGTTGCTGGAGTTGCAAATCCTGCCACGATCTCCTAATAAGAAGTAACCCAACTGCAGGAGGACGTCCGCAGCCACAGTTGGGCACTAGATATGGATGGCCATTGGCTCACAAGGAGCTCCTCCGCGGCTTTGACAGGTTTTGTTTTTAATCCTCTGGGTGTCCATATCAAAACACCCTCCTCACCAAAAAACCTGGTGGGGGAGACGGTTTAGTCGCCGACAACCCGACCATGGAACAGGTTAGTACAGGTTTACATGGTATTGTAGGAAGTCACAGATGTGATCTGGCCTGACCTGACACACTTGTGTGTGCCTGTAGCAAGTCACACCCCGTGAGCGTGTTGGTGACATGTCGGGTATACGACCCACGTCATGATATTTCTTTCATACTGTGTATTTTATTTCTAAAGAGTGTCTTTGCAGGAAGGAACCTGCAAGTTGTACGTACATTGGGGCTTGAATCTTTTTTTTTCATACGACAAACTCTGTAATGATATAGCTTTGCTGGTTTGAACAATAAAATAATCAGAAACATGTATTTTTTAGTGAATTTTTAATTGGCGACACACCAGACAACTATCAAACAAAACAAGTAGATATAGGTATGTGTATGTGTGTGATGTGTGATTATTTTAAAAGTGTTTCTGTGCATTAACCATGAATTGGCTTTGAATGAAATTTGCCAGTGGCCATCTTAAATCTTTAAAAAAAAAAAAAAAAAACAACAAGGCCAAACATAAAAAGGCCGTCCTTCCATTTTGTGTTTTTTTATCGCGGATGGTCGGATGGTTAACTTTTTTTTTTAAATATGGGCTCAGTTTGCCTATCATGATATTTTTATTTATTTATTTTGTTTTAAAAAAAATTAAAAATATTTATTTATTTATTTATATATACCCCCACCCCACCCCTTTGATAATTTCTTGCAACATACCCTGATACGTCGACTTCACTGTGAATGACGCGAAAATAACAACTATTTTTATTATTATATCACTTTCCACTTTCAGTTAATCATTCCTTCTTCAAACCGCACAGCGGCCACAGATGCCGGTTATCCCTGTAAATATTTTTTATTTTATCTCTAATAAATTTGTCTTGTGCCTATATTTCTGTTATTTAAATTGTGTCTTACTTTTCGTATCCAACAATTTTCCTTTAAATTCACACAGGCACGTGTGGAGTTCATCAGAGCAGTTAGGCGGTGTATAGGTAGCCTTCCTTGACATTTTTATATTTGCCGGTATCGTGTATTTATCTTCGTGTTCCGGTTTGGTATTTTTATGTTTGCAAAAGGTAAATAGGAAGAAACGATTGCTTGATTGAGCTTTCCTTGGTGCGGAAGAGACGGTGTTGGGCCTTTTGTGAGCTTGCCATCATTTTACACGTATTTTCCAAAGGTTCTCGATCTTCCCTCGGTACGTCCATGTTGTGTAAGCAATGCCGAACATGGGATTGATAATATAATTATTGTTCATCGATTTCTTTTCAAGAGGTCGAGTTGTCAGGAAATTTGTGACAAACGTGATCGAGTTTGAGTACTCTAAAAATGTGTGTTGTGTTGTGTTGTGCTGTGGTTGTTTTGTGTGGTTGTGTTGTGCATTGTGTTGTGTGGTTGTGTTGTGCTGTGCGTTGTGTGGTTGTGGTTGTGTTGTGTGGTTGTGTTGTCCTCATTTCAGACAATTTCCACTAATGTTGGGCAATTAATTTATTCTCTGCATTACTTGGTTTGGTGACAAAGGAAAAACCTTTAAATTTATTTGTTTGTTTGTTCTTACACTTGCTATTTGAACAAACTAATCATCACACACCATTTGAAAGGGACTTTATCCCTGAGCAGGGTCAGCTTTTTTTGCTGGGCCTCCAATCATGGTACCCTTTCTTGTGGCAATGTTTTTACGGCCAGGATGCCCTTCCTGACCAACCCTTTTTAGTCGCCTTCGCCCTGCATGGATCTTTACCAGTATAACTGTGCTCATTTCTCTAACCTTCGGAAGGAGGACCAGGCTGAGTCATACCTCCCTGATGCGAAACTCAGTGGCCAGTGGGGCTCAAACTCAGGACCCCCAAGGATCCCAAGCCACCACCTTAACTAAGGAGCCACACCAGCTCATGCTATTTGAACAAAACTAATGACGCAAATTCAGCAATTGATGTCCAATTATCTTGAAGGCCACTCACCTGCTTGCCCTTTACCAGAAATGGCTTATCAGGCAAATGAACACATCACAGGTGACACGTGGAATAGGAGAGCACGTCTGCTCAATTAAGTGCTTACTCAACCCATATCATTAGCAAAGCATTTTGCCACAAATATTTTAAAACCAGAATATTTAGAGCCATATCAATCACTTGCAACTGGGATCCTCTCTTTAAACCAGTTTTATTGACCACTTTATTACCTCTGCCACGGAAGGTGAAGGAGGTTATGTTTTCACTCCTTCTGTCTGTTTTGTCCGTTTGTGTACAGGTTATCTTCAAAAAAGTTGTGGAGATGGATCTGGATGAAATTTTGTGGACAGGTGGTGCGTGAGAAGGCCAAACTGATTAGATTTTGGTGAAGATTCGACTCTGACTGCGAATTTTTAAAGTGATTCTTCACCATTAAAGAGATAGGGCTAAAAATGATATATAGCCACATATCTCAAAAAAGTTGTGGACGGATTTCAGACAAAACTTGGCTGGACAGGTTTGGGTGTGGTTGACAAGACGAAATTGATTCGATTTTGGTGAAGATCCGAATCCGGATCTGGATACGAGAATTATTTAATCTTTAAGGTGATTCATTCTTCACCATTGAGAGATCGGGCCAAAAACGGATATCGTACTGAATAGCATGATTATTTCAAAAATGTATTGGGCCCGATATGTTCTCATGGATCAGGCATTACGTGGTGGGGGTATGCGCTCCTATAACGAGTGCCCTTCTAGTCTCGCATGTGTAGAGCCAGTATCGTTCATCTTTTCACACAAATGCCCTTAATTTTTGTAAAACAGGTGGAGAAGAAGATGCTGGAAGTTCTTCTCCAAAATGTTCTCCACACTCTCTTCAGTGACTTTCTTTCAATGTATGCACAATGTATATATATGTATGTTATGTATGTATGTATGTATGGTGTGTGTGTGTGTGTGTGTGTGTGTGTGTGTGTGTTGTGTGTGTGTGTGTGTGGTGTGTGTGTGTGTGTGACGTTGTTACGTTATTTGTTGTACGTGTAACTGTATGTTTATGTTTGTATGTGATGTTTATTTGTGTAGTTTGCATTATTGTATGTTTATTACGTTGCTATGTATATATATAATATATATATATATATATATATATATATATATATATATAATATAATATATATATATATATATTGTTACGGTGCCGGGGTCGGCCGCCAACCGACCGCTCTGAACGGACCGCAAGTCGAGTCGGCCGACACGATCGCCCGGAATATAGATCGCCGCCCGGATAAGTCCGAGTCGACGGGTCCCTTGTACCAAGAACCCGAAATACGGCCAATGGCAAGACACGTGGTAGCGTCGATTGCCAATCTTCAATGTACCTAAATACCCACGTTGATCCAACTACCGGGGTATTCCACCCTCGACGGAACTCGGCGCGAACCAAACCGCGAGCGAAGCCTGTCCCTGCGCGATTCCGAGCGGCCGAATCGCAGAGAACATCGGTCAAATGTCCCCCTTTACGGCAAAACCAACGGCTTCTTACTCCCAACACACGAAATACTCGCATCAATGAAAGAATCGACCGACGAGCTGGAAACATTTAACAATTGGGTATTTATTAATAAAATGGGGAATTAGGGAAGCACTGTAAGAGCAGAAACTATACCGACTTTACGAAATGCAAGATACAAAACATTTACAGCACACAACAAACTTAACAATTTCCTTACTTATTAGACGGCCCACGGACACATCGTACGCACACACACACACCAACACACACCACACCACACACACACACCCAAGAAATGGTGGCTGAGGCCTTTAATAACGAGCTCCCAGCTCGGAGGGCAGTGTGAGCTGAAACCCAGAGTCTATCTCGAACCTCTCCACCTCGTCGGTCTTCGAGCCGTCCGACCCGGGCTCCAGCGAGGGCGAGCTGATCCAATCGCAGTTGAGCCGCGATCTTTCTCGAGCTCCCCGTAATCCTCCCGCGCTTCTCAACCACGTGCTGGTGAGACGAGGCGCCGATCCTTCCCGTCGATTGCGTCGTTCCCCGAGGAACCACCTCCAAGAAGAGGCCGATGCAGTCGCACCAAGCCGGGAACCAAAATGAGAGAAAAAAAGCTCCACGAACCAAGAAGAAGAAGCCTCCCACTCGCAGCTCGAGCCGAGCAAACCGCCTCAAACTTTCTTCCAAAAACAAACAGCAGTCTCCAAAAAAGCCTACGAGCCAAGCCGAAGACCCGAAAGCTCTGCTGAGCGACTTACTCTCTGCCGAAAGCAAAAAGCTTAACTACTCCACGGGACTCAGAACAAAAGAAGAGGATCTCGTCCTTATCCTTCTCCGCCCCCCTCCCCCACGCCGGCGTGACTCATGCCCTCGTATCCATCCCCCGCTCAACCACGGGTGGGAGGGAGTTGTTGACATCATGAATCACGGACGGCAGGGTCCTTCTTCCTCTTCGCAGAAGAGGGGGAGGGAAGTCTCCATTGTTTCGTTCCCGAACTATAAATCGATCACAGCGCATCTAATCGATTTCTGACCATTTTAAACAATGGAAGTGAAGCTATCTAGGGAACAAGCACTTATTGACATAGCTGACTAAAAGAACCTGTTATGTTGGTGCAATCGAATCCAAATTCGTAACAATATATATATATATATATATATATATAATATATATATAATATATATTATAGTGTGTGTGTGTGTGGTGCATGTATATATATATATATATGTGTGTGTGTGTGTGTGTGTACATGTATGTTTATTTGTGTATGTGTATATATATATATATATATATATATATATATATATATAAATATTATATATATATATAACACTGTTAAATATCTTCTTCTTCTTTCGGCTGCTCCCGTTCGGGGTCGCCACAGCGATCATCCGTTATGAACCGCATAGTGATTTGGCACATGTTTACGCCGGATGCCCTTCCTGACGGCAAACCCTGTCGCCTCTTACGACACAGGGATATGGTACACCTATTTTAACCGGGTATACACCGGCCCAGTACACTGGTACTTCATTTCGCCGACCTCGGAAGGATGACAGGCTGAATCAACCCCCTTGTATTAATCAGTGGCCCAATGGGGCTTGAAATCAGGACCTTTTGATCCTAAGCCGCTGCCCTTACCAAACTTGCGCCAACACCAGGCTACACTGTATATATATGAGTGTTTCTGTCCCCCTAATATTGTGACTCGTTAAAGTGGTTGGATGAGGCCAACATCTTTTGGATTGTTTGTGATCTTTCCAGCCTGAAAAAAGTTCACACTGCATACCTGCAATAGAACTTACAAACACCTCTTACCTTTAAGAGAAAATTAAACCAAAAGACAATGAAAGCAAAATGACAACGAATAATGATCAGATTCACTGGAAACAAAATCCTCTCAAAAAAAAAAAAATTAAAAACACAACAACCACACAACGCACAACACAACCACACAACGCACAACACAACACAACCACACAAGCACAACACAACCACACAACGCACAACACAACACAACACAACACACAAACCACACAACGCAACACACAACCCACACAACACAACCACAGAACGCAACACACAACCACACAACACAACCACACAATGACAACACAACACACAACACAACCACAACAACCACAGCACAACAAACCACAGCAACACAACCACATAACGCACAACCACACAATGCAACCACACACAACACAACACAACCACACACAACGCACACACCAACACAACACAACCACACAATCCACAACACACACAACCACACAACCACACCACACAACAGCAACAACCACACAAGCACAACCACACAATGCACAACACAATCCACAGCACAACCACACAACGCACAACCACAACAACGCAAAGCCAACACAACGCAACCACACAACAGCACACACAAACAACCACCACAACGCACAGCACAACACAAACACAACACAATGCACAACACAACCACAAACACCACAGCACAACCACAACAACGCAAGCCACAAACCACAAAGACACAACCA
>CM068955.1:171412833-171439912 GCA_035128595.1 Eptatretus atami | reverse complement strand
ACCCCTTTCGGCTACACCACCCTTTTGACTCCACCCCCCTTTGGCCTTACCACCCCTTTTGACTCACCCACATAGCCACACCCCTCCCATTCCCCTTGTGCGCCCCCACCTTTGACCCACACCCCCCCTCATCCCACCCCCACCCTTCCCCAACAAAACAAACGGGGAGGGTAGGGGGTGGGATGAGGGAGTGGTGGTCGTTCGGGGAGCGCACCTACCCCCTAACCCTCTCCTTTTACTCTTTTCTTGTAATTAAGAAATTTAAATAATTGTAAGCAAAGCATATATAATTAAGCCTAAGTTTACATTTGGCTCGGCGGCCCTAGGGTTCTACAAAATCTACGGCCACTAGCAATTATAGGGCGCTCGCAGTATTCCACGGTCACCAATGAGCAGCTTCACAATTATGTTTTTTATTTTTCGGTTAGCCGCAAGGGGATTAAAATTGTGGAGAGCGAAAAACGTGGGGTGCCGTCCGGTCTTTGATTTGATGTCGCACGGTGACCTTAGGGCGTCCCTGCGGCGGCATAGAATTTTCAAGGCAGACGCAAGGTTAGCCTCAAGGTTCCCAGCAAAAGGCGACCGGCAGGGGGGCCTAAGGCAACGTGGCGGCCAGACGGACGGTAACGAGTGGGTATATATACCAGTTCTTTTTTTACTTGAAATTAAAAATATTCCAGTTCGCGAAATATACCAGTATATATAAATGAAATATACTATAACTATAATATATATATAACTTGAATATACCAGTTGGAGTATAGGCGAACACCTATACTCCGATCTTCTAGCGGTAGCGCACGGTGGAGCACGGTCGACGCAGACTGCCACGGAGGCCGTACGTTTAGGATGCACGGCGGCGTAGGGGAAACAATGCGTCGACCCTGCGTGCCCGCAGGTAGTCACACAGACCGCCAAGGCCAACCCGTACGGTTGAACACAGGGACGCCTTAGGACTACCTACGGGCGACCGTGGCAAATAGTGCGGCCGCCGTAATTTTTTGGGGGTTGGCAAAATTCATTTTTCATATGCATAAGAGCCTACGGCAGACCCACCACGAATAACGCAAAGCCACCGTAACGCCCTACGTACGGTCGACGTGGAAACAATCTTACGTTCACGGCTTCGCTTGGCTTGTCGGAAAAATTGGCTACGGCCAAACGTAGGAAATGAAAAAAGTTCTTATAACTCCTGCGCTTTTAATTCCACGGCGACCCCTACAAGCCTGTAAAGATAGCCATATGGCGTAGGGCCACCTTAGGCCACCTCAGAAACTCTGCGGCCGTCCGCACGTTCTGTCAAAATTCAGGGGGGGTACGGCCGCCGTATCCTAGCCGTAGAGCAAATGCTTACTTAGGCCTTTAAACAAATATTTGAAAACCTTTAAACATTTTTTCTTTAGGGTTAAATATTCATTTGTGAAAATGAACGTCTTTCCCAGCAGTCTGCTTTTGGCATATTCTTGCCAATTTTGAAACTCGGATACCATATCGTTCAAAACAAAGAGGAAGAACATTAGGGTACATAAAGATGACTTTATAATGATATTAATAAAATAATAAATATAACATTTACCCCTCCAGACGATTGAGTTTTGTTCACATTCATCCAGACTGAGTGTAAACTTGAAAAAAAAAATTAACACCAAAGAGACAAGACAGACAGACACAGAGGACAAGAGAGACGGGGATTAATTTCTCACTTTCTTTGGACTTAGTCCCAAACATCAGAGGTGTGTGCTGAAAGGGTCTTCCAAACACCGAGACATGATGTCATTTAATTCTTTTTCGAAATGATGAAGATCTATAAGATTTCATTCGTATTCGCCATTCTTTCATGATATTCGTTGGATTCATTTTCAATATCAGTTATCAACGAGGTTGTTATTTGGGACAACCTGTGTGAAAAACCCAATAATTATGGTCATATAGTTGATTTAAATTTCGAATAAAATAAACCAAAAATGAATCCAGTTTAAGGATCTCACCCTCTGACTCCCTTGTGAAAAAGATTGATCTCAAGGTTCAGAGTACTCCTCTCAATACTCCATTCTCGAATGGAACAAGCCAAAAGCTCGTGTTAAAATAGGGCAAGTTGATACATATGGAAATGAGGAAACAATGGGTTTTTCGGGTGTCTCTCACAAAGAAAATAGGGACACCCGGGGACTATTTAAAGTCGGTTGCATGTATTACCAGCGCACGCGCTGTAATGAGTCGCATTCTTGCTTCGGCTTTTGGGGCTTGGTTCTCAACCAGCGCTTTGAACGCCAAAAACCAAAAACAGCTTGCTTCAAGTGATTTTGTGAAGAACTTTTCATAAAATAAATTACCATACTTTCATAAAAATCATAAAAATGAGATTTGGAGACCGATTGGAAAATATAATGAATCAAAACAAAATGACATTGTGGCTCAGGAGTGGTCAAACAAGAGTATTAAGAGAAGTTCATCATTTTTATCTCTGCCCTAACAAAAAGATACTTAAACTAAGAACCAAGTTCACAAGGTTATTCTCTGTGGAATTATAGTCGATGGAGAAAAATAAAATGTATAAGAAAAATTAAGTTATTACCGAAAGTTAGACATGGACCAAATATTCTTTGGTTTCGCTCTGAGTATAATTGAAAATATGAAAGGACTGATTATTTGGAGGAAAGAAGTGCTTTGCATCAGCAAGTTCTTCAATTTTTCATTTGGCTTGGATGGGAGGGAAGGGGATAGGCGGGGAGGAAGTGAGTCTCCCATTTTGAGGCTTTTGGGGGCTTGCGGTCAGATAGTTTTTCCCCTTTTCCCATTTCATTTGAATGGGGCGTCCGAAGAAGCCCAACATTTATCATCACTCACCAGGTTGATGTACCCCCTCACAGATTCCTCACACATTAGGCCTCCGTTGTCACCATTAGCGCACGTTACAGTTTTACGCCTCAGCTCTTGCATTCAGCCTGGCCCTACGACTGCGTCAATGGATCCAGTGTCCCTTGAGAGATAAAATTCTTTCTTCGCCCTCCGTGAGTTCAAGACATTCCACCGGCAACATCAAGGGATTGTGGTCTTGACGCACTCCACTACTCTCAGGAATCTCCAAAAGGCACCCAAGACCCTTCAAATCTCCATACGACCCCTCTTCATCCTTGAGGCTTGCCACATCAAGCCTCGGCTGGCAATTGGTACCAGTCTCCTGGATTTAAGTGCAACTTAAAGAGTGCTACAACAAGGCCTGATTGGTCAGTATTGAGGAACTGAGCCCACTCTGGTAGACCCTACAGTGTTTGCGATCATCTCAACAGTGACATCAACGACACATGGTCATTCTCCTTTTGCCACACCACCAGCGTTGGAATACAAAGTCCAGCGATGAGCTTGTGGCGCTTGAAACCATGAGCCGGCCACCTAAGTCCATGACTTCTTGCAAAGTCAAGAACCCTAGTGCTATTCAGGTTCACAGTCCAGACCCATGGGGACCAAACACACGTCTCTTAACCATCCTATCAGTTCCAAGTCGATGCATTGAAATCCCTCAAGACTAAAAGTGTATCTCACCTGGGGCATGAATCAACCACAGACTCGAGCGTGCATTAGAATGCGTCCTTCACGGTGAGATCACTTCGCCTTCAGTCGGAGCCATTAACAGAGACCAGGGAAATGACACTCAAGGGAGTGACGAATACCTTTAGTCGCATAATTCGCCTTGTTGACCGCTGTTACCTTAATTATCATTGGAGTCAGCTTATTGGACAGCTACAGCAACTCCGTTGGACATTGTAACCATCTGAGCGACCAGGACCAAATAGGAGGTGTAACCACCCGCCATGATCTCGCCGCAATCCGCGTCTCCAAACCTTCCAGAGATTGCTGCAATACCGATGTCCAAACGCTTGGGCTCAAATTTATAACAGAGACAGGTGATCATTTCCTCTCTTTGGGATAGGACATTCCAGGCACCCACCCGAAAGGACCGCATCAGTTAAGCCAAGAAAGACCACCGTCTGGGGACGACACCGCAGCAACTCACTCCGACACACTCCCGCAATCTGACCCTGGAAGGTTACCCGTGGTTTCCGCTCCCTATCATCAAAGTTTTTGGGGTCCCGAAGGCTTTGCCCCATCCTGTCATCGGTGAGCTGCCCCTGCCTAAGGTGGAAGCTGCCACAGGAGGATACTCCCACGACGTGGGTTTTCAGATTTTTTTTATTGTTCTGAGAATGTTTTGGGGAATAAGGGTTTTACGGTGGTCGGAGTGCAAAATCTGCCCACCAACCTTCCTAATAAGAAGTAAACCAACTGCAGGAGGACATCGCAGACACAGTTGGCGCACTAGATATGGATGGCTGATGGCTCACAAGGAGCTCCTCCACCCATTTGGCAGTTTGTTGTTAATCCTGCTGGGGTGTCCATATCCAAAACACCCTCCTCACCAGAAAACCTGGCTGGTGAGACGTATGGTTGGCTGGACAACCCGGACCATGGAAAGGTTTGTACAGGTTTACATGTTACCTGTTGGCAAGTCACAGATCCTGAAAATCTGGCCCTGACCTGACAATGAAAAAAATCATTCCTGGAGTTACATTTGTGAAACGGTACACAACTTCTGCCTTACCGAGGTATGCAAAACAGAACGCAACCTCTTCCAGGCTACAGTTTCGATTTTGTATCCCACGGATAAGTCGTATCTGAATCCGGACCTTCACAAAAATCGGTTTGGCTTGTTATGGTTACCTAACCAACTTACCAAACCTTAGTTTGTCATAACTCGGCCACTTTTTTGCAGATATCATGCTGGACAGTTTTGGCCCCATCTTGCAATTGGTTGAAATATTCACTTGAAAAATTATGTATCCGGATTTGAATCTTCACAAAATGTAACAATTCGTCCTTGTCACACACAACAATCTATCAACAAAGTTTCTGCAAATCCATCAATAACCTTTGCGATATGAGCATGTATATCGTGTTGGCCCGATTACATTAAATAAATGCGAAGAACACGCTGAAAACGTCTCGAATCTGGATCTGTTATTTGGACCTTCACCAAAATCGAATCAATTAATTCCTTTGCCAGCACATCCAACATGTCCACAAAATTTCATTTCTGAATCCGTTAGTAACGTTTAAGAGACAAATCATGTTAAATTTCGTTTTTTAGCCCCGTCCCTCAATTTTTGGTGACGAATCACTTTAAAAATCAGATCCCAAATCCGGGCTCGAATGTCACCAATTAAGCGTGCTTCCTTGACCGGTCACCTGCATACACACACACATCACACACACACACACACACCACACACACCACACACACACACACACACACACACACACACACACACACACACACACACACACACACACATCATAACAATGCTTAAAAAACTGTGGCCAAAAATCGTGTGGGACAAAACAAACAGACAGATAGACAAACACACAGAGAATGAAAAAATCACTCTTGGAGTTGACACTTGGTGGAAACGGAACAGCACTCGCGTGGAGCGCATACCTCTCGCCAGGCTGATTAGTTTTACAATGTGTTGTGCCCACTGAAAGGTTGGATCTGATGAATCCGACCTTAACCAAAATCGAATTGGCTTGCTTCTCGTCACGAACCAACTCATCCACCGTTTGTCATAATCGTCAACAACTTTTGATATCTCATGTGATATAGTTTTTGAGCCCCCTCTCTCACTGCGTGAAGAATCACTTGAAAAACTCTCGGATCGGATTCGGATATTCACAAAAAGAAATATTAGTCCGTGTCACACACCAACCTTGGTCACCAGTTAATTCCGAATTCCGTCCACAATATTTGAGATATCATGCCTATTATATCGTTTTTAGACCCCATCTCTCCAAAGTGAAGAATCACTAAAAAATTAAATTTAATTGTCGTTTTCTGGATCCGGATTCAGATCTTAACAAACATTAATCGTTCGTCCTCGGTCACACACCCAACCTGTCCACCAAGTTTCATCCGGAATCTATCCATTAACATTTTGAGATATTATGCTATATATAGATTTGCCTGATCTCTCATGGTGAAGAAATTCAATGAAAAAATTTTCAGATCCGAATTTCGGATCTTCAACCAAAAATTAAGCATGCCGTTGTCCTGCCGGTTTTTCGGATTTTCACCAAAATTAAGCAGTGTTGTCCTTGGCGGTTTCGGATTTTCACAAAATTAAGCATGTTGTTCCTTGGCCGGTTTCGGATTTTCAACCAAAAATTAAGGCTTGGTTGTCCTTGGCCGGTTTTCGGATTTTCACCAAAATTAAGCATGAGTTGTTCCTTGGCCGGTTTCGCGATCTTCACCAAAATTCCCAACCGTCCACCACGTTTCGCTGTCCTTGCGATCAAGAAACCACAGATCTTTTGAGTGAAGATCACAATTCAGATCTTCACCAAAAATCCGAATCAATTAGTCCTATTCACACACCCAACCTTTCCACAAAGTTCTGTGTTAATCCATCCATAACCTTTTGAGATATTGTACTTGTATATTTTTTGGACCTATACTCTCGATGGTAAAGCATCATTGAAAAAATTCTCAAATCAGAATCTGAATAGATCTTCACAAAAATCGAAACAATAGTCCTTATCCACACACCCACCATGTCCAGCAAGTTTCATCCAAATCCGTCCACAACTCAAGATATCATGCAATGCTCCGTTTTGAAACCCCATCTCTCAATGGTGAAGAATCACTTAAAATTAAATAATTCTCGTATCCAGATCTGGATTCGGATCTTAACCAAAAATTAACCATTGCTGTCTTTTGGCCATTCAAGTTCATACACAAAAAAAATTCAGAACGATTGCTTGAAAAACTGTGGCCAAAAATTGTGCTGCTGACAAACAGACAGACAGACCAGACAGACAAAACGCTGCAGACCCACATTACGCGAAAAAACATTTCACCAAGGTAACACACAACACCAACCAATATATACTCAAAAATCATATGATTTTCATAATTAACAAAACAGACAGACAGGGATGAAAAACATACCTGCGCCTCCCCTTTCGGTGATAAACTTCGCCGTAAATTAAGAGGTTTTAAATGAAACAACACATCTCAAGATGACGTTACTCTCACTATATGTATGGATATACAAACAGAGATTATGTTTTGAGTAAGCCTGGTGTTGGCTTAGTGGTGAGGGTGGCCGGCTTGGTATCTTTGGGTTCTGAGTTTATCCCTGTTGTGGTTGCTGAATTAACACTGGTGGGGTTGACACAGCCTGTCATCCTGAGGTCAGTGAAATAAGAACCAGTGTTACTTGGGAGAGGGGCACAGGCTGGCTCAATAAATGGTTGCGAGTGGTGACTGTCCCAAGTGATTTGTGCCAAATATTCAATGAAAAATTGCTTGGCTGTTCCAATGCTCTGTTCAAAGTATGGTCAAGAAGAAAGAAGATATTTTGAGTTAAATAATAATTAGTTATCTACGACCTTGATGAGAAAATTTTCTAAAAGGGTTCCATCACTTTTGCGTCATGACGTCATGGTTTCATCACGTTGGAGTTTCAAAGCAATCCCCTGAGTCACCTTGAGGAGTATGGAAAAAACACAAAAAATTTATGAACCCATTGCTGCCTGACCCACTGAAGGACATCATTATGGCTTCAAGAGCTGATTTAGACTTTCGTCAGAGATGAGTTTTAAAAGCACAATGAAATCCAATGAGACACATCATGTTCACCTTCCTTTGGATGTATATAGTGTTTACTCCATGTAAAAATCCCCCAAATATTGCGGCAGGTTTCCGTCCTGTTGATGAATCTTGTAATCGTCGATAACCACCGTACGTCTACTTTGATACTAGCTGGTCTATGTGTAGGTGGCATAGTTGCTGCTGAATTTAACCACAGTTGTCTCCCTAGTGTTTGAAACAAGGTTTTCAGTCGATGGAGAGAAACTGAATGGTGCTCTGGCTTGACAAGAAGTAAGAGGGCCAAACAGGCAGTAGTCGGTAATTTTTTGCACTTGAGTAGAAAATACGTTCTCATATCACGGTGCATTGGCAGTAAGTACTCCCCAAGCATCGAAAACAGTTTTGGGATTGTGGAAATTCTGATTGAAACATTTTCAACCGGACCGGAAGTGCTTTCAAGTCGAGTTCAGGATACATACATGATGTGATTTTGGCCACTTTTAGACGTTAACGGCATTGTTTCCAAAAACAATGGTGTTACAGCCAACCCAGTAGTTTTGATGCTGTATTCAGTAGCCTCCATCTTGCTGTGAAGGCAGTGTCTACAATCGCATAGAAAAGCTCATCTGTATTTGCCCAAAGCTAGTCTGTAGTGCTCCTCTGGATTATTAGCATGGTAACTTGGAGAAGCACGGTGTTTGTTATTCTTCGGCGGCCTTTCTTGAAACGCCGAACTTTATGGGCGTACCAGCTTAATGAACTTTCAATTTCGCTGTGATATGTAACAATTGAACAAAATTCCTCTCATTTTGCAGACTCATAAGTGCCATTTCTGACAGGTTTTTGCATTGTCTGAAGCATCACCAATATGGTTTGCTTTTCAGCCTTCCAAAGTTTTGCTCGACTCGTTACAAAGGTCCTGTTTTTTTTTTTTTTTTTCTGGACATTCATTGCTGTTAGTAGTCCCAGATTGTGTCACCCTCGAGCTGAAGTTCTCAGAGAGGGGATCGGACTTTTTGCATGATGATGAAGATGTACTGACTCAGCATCTCATACCGCTTTCACAAAACATCCTCATAGGTTATTGATGACTGATGATATAGCAAGTCTGTGTTAATTTGGCCTTTGTGCTGTATCAACGAAACACAGGGAAGTTGATCTCTCACCTTCAGTCCATCGATTTCAGCCATGGTGTTTGGCAAAAGCAGCTTCATCGTTGCTTCCGACGGGGAAGTTGAAGTATCTACACGATTTTTAATCAGTCTTCGTAAGAAAGAATATTTCCTTCTTTGGTTAAGAAATCAGGAGATATGTGGCAAGCCTCAATTAGCAAACAACAAATACACGATTCGGAATAGACAATTATATGATTTGGTGAAGCAATAGTTTATATGACAAAGGAAGGAAAGAAATTGGGATAATAATACAAAGTTCGAGGAATACAAACTGATTTAACAAACAGGAAGATGGCGGTGGGTGGTATTGTTGTGGGGCCGGGGCAGGTGGCGAGGAACGGCCGCTAGGTGGAGCAGTAGAGTCGTCTCCCACCGAACACCCGGGAATTGCAGGTCGTAACCTTCAGACAACTCTTGAAGGGGTTTTTCAAAAAGGGGTTCAATTAAAGACCCATAAATATCGCCAATTCACTGATGGCGTGGGTCGTGTGAATTAGCCCAATTTCAAATTACCTAAGTACCCACGTCATCAAATTACCCGGGAAGTCACAACCCTCAACGGACTCTGACGAACCGGGTCGCTCTAGCTACCGCCGCTCCAGTGTAACTGAGCGAATTTACAAAGTCCGTCCGCCGTCCAAACGACAACTTGCAGCCCAATGGCTTACTGGTTTCTCCAAGCACGAACCGTTCGCTGGGTCAATAATAGAAAGCACAACAACGAAGCTGCCGTACATTGAATAAATTGTGGGGTTTATTTTATAATGGGGCAGGGGATCACAAAAAGCAGAGTTTAAAACCGAATATGAGAAATCAATTATATACAAGCAAACACTAGCAATTTCTACTTAAGGACAGGGCCCATGGACACACACCACACACACACCACACGCACACGCAACGCGCACGCACACGCACACGCAACACGGCACACGCACACACACACACACACACACACACACACACAACCAACACAACACCACACACACACACGCGCGGCCGCACGGACGAAATTGACCCCGTTCGGGTCTTTATTCGTCCTCCAGCCGAGGAGGATAGTTTCAGCTGGGGGGGGAACAGAGCCTGCGACCGGATACCTTTCCGCCTCGTGTGGTCACACCGGCTCCAACCCACCACGGTGGGACTCGAACCCACAGACCCACGTTCCTGGGCTGCTCGACCACCACCACCACGAGAGAGCATCCGCCAAAGACCGCAGAGCACGACCGCTGACGATGGCTCTAACGACGCACACCAAGAGCAATTGTCCTCGATGACTGCTCTACTCTTGGACGACCACTCTACTCTTCCCTTTCACGAGGTCCGAGGGCATTTCTTCCCCCTCCCACTCGCCTCCTTTGGATTTGGACGGTGGCGAACTCATCTGGCTGGGCAGGGCCCCCTGAGGTAACTCGTCTTCGGGGATGGTCGGTTGGCGAAAATCCCATCTGGCTGGCAGGGCCGCCATGAGGTAACTCGTCTCCGGAATGGTCGGGGCTTCTGAGGTACTTCCTATCCCCTTCATTGGTTGCGAGTACACCCATCCGCTGGCCAGAGTCCGACCTCACCCCGCCTATGCGTGGCCCCGAACACTGTGCGTAATGGAGCGAGGGGGAGATTTAATGTTAAAAAACCTTGACTATAAAGGAAAAACCCACAGGCACACATTAAAATTAAAACCCATTAGACAGAGGAATTGGACCCTTGACTATAAACACATTATTATCGAAATAACTAACTGCGGGGAACTGTTTGTGTCAAATTGGCTGCCAGATCTTAACAGTGATACGTTGTCATCATATTTTAATGTCACATATTTCTGAATCCATAAATGACAGCAAGAAGGCTTCAAGAAAAATTTACAATTTTTTGCATTCAAGGATACCGACAAGAAAAGGGTGTTAAATTTTTACATTCCTTCTGAAATGGAACATAGACACGGGCATTTTTCAATTAGAACTGGCCTTATACTGATATTAAAAAAAACCCACAAAAAGATGATGTGATTAAAATAATTAAATAACAAGAGCTTCAAGTGAGCACAATATTACGCACGAACCAAGCAAGGTATATACCAGAATTGTGCTACTACCATGGAAAACAGCCATAACCTGGTTGCCATGGCAAACACTTTACGATGGACGAACGTATGTCTACGACACACCGTCTCCACCAGTTCTGTACCTGTGTTACCAAATATGAAATGTGAAAGTTGAAAACTTTGAGGAGTTAGTGTGGGGAACAGGAACGGACCTGAAACCAGCATTCCTGTTGCCATGACAACCACTTTAGATGACGAACGTATGTCACGACACACCGTCTCCAGTCTGTACCTATGTATGAAACGTGATGAAAGTTGAAAACTTTGGGGAGTTATGAGTCGACAGGAACGGATGGAGAAAAACAGCATCCTGGTTAGCCATGGCAACCACTTTTAGATGACGAACGTATGTTCATGACACACCGTCTCCCACAGTCTGCTAACACTATGTACCAAATATGAAACGTGAAAGTCGAAACTTGGGAGTTAGAGTGGCGGACAGGAACGGATGGAAAAACAGCATCCCAGTTGCCCATGGCAACATTTAGATGACGAACTTATGTCATGACACACCTTCTCCACAGTCTGACCTGTGCTACCCAAATATGAAAACGTGAAAGTGAAACTTTGGGAGGTTAGAGTGCAGACAGGAACGGATGGGGAAAACAGCATCCTTGGTTGCCATGCAACCACTTTAGATGATGAACATATGTCACGACCCACACCGTCTCCCACAGTCTGTACCTGTGTACCAAATATGAAAGTGAAAGTTGAAAACTTTGGGAGTTATGAGTGCAGAACAGGAACGGATGGAAAACAGGCATCCTGGTTGCCATGGCAACCACTTTTAGATGATGGAACGTATGTCACGACACCACCGTCTCCACAGTCTGTACCTGTGTTACCAATATGAAACTGTGAGTTGAAAACTTTGGGAGTTAGAAGTGCGGACAGGAACGGATGAAAAACAGCATCCTGGTTGCCATGGCAACCACTTTATGATGACGAACGTATGTCACACCACACCGATCTCCACAGTCTGTGTACCTATGTACCAAATATGAAACGTGAAAGTTTGAAAACTTTTGGGAGTTAGAGTGCGGACAGGAACGGATGGAAAACAGCATCCTCGGCCATGGCAAAACCACTTTAGATGACGAACGTATGTCACGACACACCATCTCCACAGTCTGTACCTGTGTACCAAATATGAAATGTGAAAGTTGAAAACTTTTGGAGTTAGAGTGGGGACAGGAACGTACGGGAAACCAGCATCCTGTTGCCATGGCAACCACTTTAGATGACGGAACGTATTTGTTACGAACACACCGTCTTCCTCCACAGTCTGTACCAAATATGAACTGAAAGCATTGAAAAACTTTGGGAGTTTTAAGAGTGGGACTAGGATACGGGACGGAAACAGCATCCTGGTTGCCATGGCAACCACTTTGGATGATGAAACGTATGTCGCGACACACCGTCTCCAGTCTGTACCTATGTACCAAAATATGAAACGTGAAGTTTGAAAAACTTTGGGAGTTAGAGTGCGGACAGGAACGGGATGGAAAACAGGCATCCCAGTTGCCATGGCAACCACTAAGATGACGAACTTTATGTCCATGACACACCGTCTCCACAGTCTGTACCTGTGTTACCAAATATGAAACGTTGAAAGGTTGAAAACTTTGGGAGTTAAGTGCAGACAGGAAACGGATGGAAAACAGCAATCCTGGTTGCCATGGCAACCACTTTAGATGATGAACGTTAATGTCACGACACCCCACCGTCTCCCAGTCTGCATACCTGTGCTACCAAATATGAAACGTCTGAAAGTGAAAACTTTGGGGAGTTAGAGTGCAGACAGGAACGGATGGAAAAACCAGCATCCTGGGTGCCATGGCAACCACTTTTAGATTGATGAACGTAATGTCACGACACACGTCTCCACAGTCTAGTACCTGTGTACCAAATATGAAAACGTTGTGAAAGTTGAAAACTTTGGAGTTAGAAGTGTGGACAGGAACGGATGGAAAACAGCATCCTGCGTTGCCATTGGCAAACACTTTAGATGGACGAACGTTATGTCACACCACACCGTCTCCACAGTCGTGTACCTATTACCAAATATGAAACGTGAAAGTTTGCAAAAACTTTGGAGTTAGAGTGCGGACAGAACGGATGGAAACAGCATCCTGGTGCCATGCAACCACTTTAGATGACGAACGTATGTCACGACACACCATCTTCCACAGTCTGTACCTGTGTACCAAATATGAAATGTGAAATTGAAACTTTGGGAGTTATAGTGGGGACAGGAACGGACGGAAGCAGCATCCTGGTTGCCATGGCAACCACTTTAGATTATTGACGGAACGTATGTTACGCACACACCGTCTTCACAGTCTGTACCAAAATTGAAACATGAAAGCTGAAAACTTTTGGGAGTTTAGAGTGGGAACAGGAACGGACGGAAACAGCATCCTTGGTTGCCATGGCAAACCACTTTGGATGTATGAACGTTATGTCGCCGACCACCGTCTCAGTCTGTTACCTATGTACCAAATATGAAAACCGTGAAAGTTGAAAAACTTTGGGAGTTAGAGTGCGGACAGAACGGATGGAAAAACAGCATCCCGCGTTGCTATGGCAACCACTTTAGATGACCAACGTATGTCTCGACACACCGTCTCCACAGTCATGTTACCTATGTTTACCAAATATGGAAAACGTTTTGGGAAAAGTAAAACTTTTGGAGTTCGAGGGGACAGGAACGGCATGGAAAAACAGGCATCCCGGTTGCCCATGGCAACCACTAGATTGACGAACGTATTGTCACGACACCACCGTCTCCACAGTCTGTTACCTATGTACCAAATATAAACGTGAAAGTCAGAAAAACTTTGGGAGTTAGAGTGGGGACCAGGAACGGATGGAAACAGGACCATCCGGTTGCCATGGCAACCACTTAGATGACGAACGTATGTCACGACACACCGTCTCACAGTCTTGCTACCTGTGTACCAAATATGAAACGTGAAAGTTGAAAACTTATGGGAGTTAGAGTGCGGACAGGAACGGACGGACAGGCAGACAGACGACAGCACGACCGGTATCACATAATACGCCTATATATATATATATATATAATATATATTATATATATAATATATATAATATTATATATATATATATATAATATATATATATATATATATATACAGTAGAATAGGCGTAGTCGTTCACCATCGGACCGAGAATAAGTGACGACTTAGAAATGTGAACGACTTAACGCGTTATGATCATTCATGATGACTGTGGTGTGAAGGTGAAGTCGCGGGCATTGGCCTGGGACACGTAGTGGATGAGCGGCTATTTGACCAAAAGGAAAACACGAATCTCGGGGCATAGGTGGGGTTCATTGCGTGATTGGGAAATTGATCAGCCAAAGATGATCATGATCAGTTTATCAAAAGTAAAGATAATGACAACTGATAAGACACAACTTGCCTGCTTATCACCATGATGGGATTGACAACGACCCCAGAGGACTTTTCTGGCAGCATTGCAGAAAAGCCAGTCTGCATCTGCATTGTACACGTCCCGAGCTGATACCTTGTCCAAGATGCTCTGTCAATTTCCATCCTCTCCAGTCGTGACACAATGCCAATCCACACTGCCTGATTCGCGCACTTCTATGACCTTCCGCATTCACACCTCACTTTGAATCTGTCTATCCAGGCATCGGCAATGTCTCCGGCATCTCATGCCCGAGGTCGCAGTGAATTTATGTGCCTTCAAGCAGCAACTTTCACCGTCCAACCGAATATTGGCTGAGCCGACATTTGCCGAAACCAGATGATGAGCACGTCATCGACTTCTTCAAATGACACACATTCACGCGTTTCACACTTACCACGGCCTCGCGATCTTCTCCACTTGTCCAAATATCTGCCCTTATTCTTCAAGATATCGTTCAATATCTGCCGTTTGATGTTCAACTTCTCAGCTATGGCTGTTTCTTCATCAGCTGGGTTTGCCTTCGCAAACTGGATAATGTCATATTTTTCTGGTAGGTGTTATTGAAGCTTACGCTTAGTCGCCATTGTCCTGCCTGCAGTGCGATCAACGTTGTTACGCATTATAAATAGCCTATCACTGGCGGTGTAAACAATGAGCGAGCATCACGATTCCATGAAAATCGGACTTCTCACGAGCAGCAGTTTCGTGTGACGAGTAGAGTGGTAATTTATGTGAGTTTCCTTACGCGGAACGGACAACATCTGACGACTTAGACGAAGTGACGACTTAGAGATGACGACTTAGAGGGATGACCCTTTATTCAAGGGATTTAACATGAGATAAATTCGGGACTTTTTGACCTGCCGACTAAGGCGAAGTGACGAGTTACACGCTGTCGGACTACGCTAGTTACTGTATTATATATATATATATAATATATATATATATATATATATATATATATATATATAAATATATATATATATAATATTATATATATATATCGCGGCGTATAAAAAATAGTGTGGTGGATAAAACATTAGAAAGGAAAAAATAACTTGCATCAAAAACTTTGAACATTTTCACGCCTGACGCTCACGCGGGTGGTATCGCTGTAGCTCTCTGTCTTCGAACAGGCAAGCTAAAACAGCATTTTTCTGCTTTACGAACAACAAATATTTTACGGTTTCATGATAAATTCATAAATGAGGCTCTTATAGAGCTATTGATTAAAAAAACATGCCATCAATGTTAACACTCCAATGAAAAATCGTAAAAAGGAGAGAAATCACCTTACCATAACTTGTGATTGGAGCAGGTTGTAAAGGCGTCATGGGGAATGGAGATGGCTCAGAGAAGTGAACGGAGGGAAGGAGTTGCGGGGCGTTGGAGCCAGGACTGGGAGGAAGGATATGGATAACCTGCAAGAAAAGAGATAATAAGAGAAAGGAGAGAAATAAGGTTAAATACAGACAGCAAAATGATCAGAGACTAGTGATTACGAGGAGACTAGTGCAGCATTTGATGAAGCGTAATAAATAACCATTTGAATATTTGAAACACATTCCTTTGATGAGCAGAGATTAGAAAAAATGTGAAGAATATTGGATCTGTTGATTTCTCTCCGAAACAAAAGTTTATTACATTTGGTAACAATATACTCCAGCAGACAGTGAGATACCCATGGGCTCAAATCAGCCCCTTTCTTTGTAAAGTGTTCCTGCACATGTATGAGTCTGTCTGATGGGTCCAGAAACATGTGCAGGAATAAAACAAGTGTGAAGATGTGGAAACATCTTAAGATTATTGAAGATTTACGAGGCAATTAATGATGGGTTGTATTTAATAAGCTTCATTAAAAAAAATAAAAAATGATTGCACTGTATATCAAAAAGAAAACAAACTCACACTTCAGTTCTTTTTAGAATTACAAATCGATATCAATAATAATAAATTTCACACCAAATTCTTTGAAAACAAGATGCTTTTTCCATTTCCACGTTGTTCGAATGCCTTTCTTAGACAGCAACATTCCTAAGAAGCTATTCTGATGGTATAGTTGCCGGTTGTTGTTTTTGTATACCTTGGTCGAGGCTCGTATGAGAGTTAACACACAAGAGGGGCTGGAAGGACAAAACGGTGGGAACAGAGAAATTAGGAGATCTTGTAGAAGGAGAGGGATTGGGAGAGGAACATGGGGTATACAAGATGGACACGACAGGGATTTCAGGAAGAAAGCATTGTAATTTGAAGGAGGTGGGTTTGGGGTGCATTAATGGGGACGATAATGGGATTAATGGTGGGGGACATTAGTAGTTTACCAGAAGGGGTTGTTGCGGACCTTGAGTGCCCTGCGGATATATAGTGGGACAAATCACAGACAGAGCAGGGGAGGGCAAGACCGGAGAGGAACGGGAGAAGACAGAAAGACCACCGACCTGCCTGTGGTGAGAGTGGAGGGCCCAAAGACTCGGCCTCATCATGGGAGATACCAATGATCCGAAATGCCTTTGTTTCCACTGCGTGAAGCCGAGAAAGGTGAGGAGGCAGGAGCATCAGCCCAGAGGGGAGAGCAGTACTCCATCAGGTTGTGGACAAAAGCTTTGTATGTGGTCAGAGCTCAGGTGGGCCGAGGAAGGACTTTGCACGAGGAGATTCCCAGTCGGTAGACTGGCTGTGGAGGCCAGGTTGGAAATGTGGCTTTCCCAAGAAAGATCATGGCAGATAGTAACCCAGAAGCTGAAAGAAAGGGACTCTTCAAGAGGATTGTTGAGAAAGCAATGGGGGGGGGCGGGGGGGGGGGGCGGGGGTTCCAAACGGTCTTTTCAGAGAGACATAGTGAGAGTGTGAGATTCAGATTGAGAGACATAGTTCCACGTGTTGGACCAGTTTGTATTTTACCCAGATCTGCAGAGAGTGAAGAAGCTGCTGCTTGCTGTCTGAGGCGATGGCAAGATGATATGGCAGGTGAGGAGTCATCAGCAACAGACATAAGAGGATTTTCTCGAGAGTCAGAGAGATCATGATGAAAACCAGAAAAAGAACAGGGCCCAGAACGCTGCTTGAGGAACTCCAGCCTGGACAGGAAGAGGGGTGAAAGAACTCCATTTAGAGCCACATTTGTGTGCACAGGAGAGGAAGTCTGCGAGCCATGAGTGGAGATGGCCTTGGATACCATAGGAGAGAGTTGGTGAGCAGGGCAGGGTTGCAGACCGTGTCGAAAGCACGCAATATGTAGAGGATCTGGCTCTGATGACCTCCATCCATGTTGGGAGCGCGAAGCAGCCATATCCAGGGTTGAGTGACCTGGTCTGAAACCAAATTGATGATTGGAAATCAAGCCATTGGAGAGAGGGAAGGAATTAATGTCTGAAGCGATGATGGATTCCATAACCTTGCTGCATGATTGGGAGAAGACTGATTGGTCTGTAGTTGCAGGGATCTGTTTTTGCACCTTTTTATGCAGGGCAGCTAATGTTTGCTGATTTCCAAGCAGATGGCAGATGACCTTGAGCCAATGAGAGGGTGAGCAAGAGCAGAGGAGCATGTTTTTTAGGACACGTGGGCTGATGCCGTCTGGACCGGATGCAGAATCTGAGTCAAAGTTTGACAGCAAACTCTCCACTTTGTCAGGGGTAAAGGACACAGAGTCCAGGACAGTTGTGTGCGACTCGGTAAGGTGGGTACAGAAAGCGATGGGTTTCGCACACAAATTTCGATTTCGATGCAAACACCGAGTTTAGGCATTCAGCCTTTTCACATGCGGTATCAGCAATGCCGGCAATTTGAGGTAAGGGAGGAGGGGAACATACACCAGAAACAGATTTGCTTAGATGCCACCAGGATTTGGAGGAGGGAGAGAGGTTTGAGAGTAGAACAATGGTGGTTTCTGGCTCTCCTGAGGGTCGACACACACTTGTTCTTGAGCTTTATGAAGGAACTGAGATTACCCTCAGTAGGGTTTGCTTTCCGTGATGCAAAGGCAAGTTTCTTTAGGACAACTGCCTCGCCACAAGCTTCAGTGAACATGGACGGGAGAAGGTAGGACAACTGAAGATGAGAGCGGATAAATCTGTGCATGTGGGAGAGCAAGTTTCTTTAAAGAATTCCCAGGATGAGTTGATGTTGGAGAAAAGTAGCGATGGGAGACCAGTCTAGAAGTTTGATGGCTGCTGGAGATCCTGCCAGTCAGCCTGAGTGAAATGCCAGAATCGACTGTGCTGAGGTGGTTCTCTGATAACAGTCAGAGAGATGTCCACTTTGACAAGGACGTGGTCAGAAGAACAGCACATACTTTCAGGGAAATTTGTCGAAAACAGATCCAGAAGAGGAAGAGTACCATGGGTTGGGAACTTGACGCGATTAAGTCAGTCCAATGAGTCACAGAAGTCTTTTGCTGAAGTGCCATGACAGGTGAGAGAGGTTCCCACACCAAGCCAACTGGCATGATGACAATTGAAGTCACCACATATGAGGAAGAGAGAAGTTTGGATGAGAAGATAGAAGTTGGTCCATGTTTTCGGATAGTGAGGTGTAAATGGAGTCATCACTGTTGGTGGATGGTACAGTACACACATGAACATGAGGTGGGAGTGGAGGGAAGCCGTAGCCAGAGGTATTCCTGGGGTGTGGGGGAGTGAGGGCAGTGCATGGAGAGTGAGGAATAGAGTCTTTGATGAAGAAAGCAACTCTGCCACCAGGACGAGGCTCAGGTCTGTCATACCGGAGGAGGAGTAACCAGGAGAGATACTTGGGAGTCAGAGACGTCTTGAGGGAGGAAAGTTTCTGTTAGAGCAGATTATGTCTGGTTTGTCAGTGGCAACCTGTATGGAAAGATCTGTAAGGTTTGAGCGAAGGCCCCGGATATTTGAGGTCCACACTGTTAATGAAGGGGAAGGGGGGAGGCTTTGGGTGCAGGGGATGGGATGGGAAGGGAGGAGGGGAGGGGGAGGTAAGGAGAGTTGTTGAAAGAGGTTGGGGCCGGATGAGGAGGAGAAAAGCAGGGGAAGGAGGCAGCTTGTGGCGTGAGGGGGAGCGAATGGTGGAGAAGGGTGAGTGGGAGAGTTGCAGGAGAAAGTTGAGGGGAAGTTTTTGAGAAAGGTGAGAGAGGAGCTTGGAGGTGAAGAGTATGATTGGTTGCTTTGAGAGGGAGGGGTGAGAGGGGTGAGTTGGCACTGAAGTTGGAAAAAAAAGAATGGTTGATGGAAAGCGAATACTCATGGCTGTTTTTTTTTTTTAGGTCAGAAATGCGATTAAAGACATTTCTTGATTTTTTAGGTCAGAGATACAATTTTAGGTCAAGCCGAGAAGGTGAGAGGCAGGAGCACTAACCCAGACGGCTTGAGATTAGAACAATGGTGGAAAATTTGAATTTCATCCATCAAGAAATGTCTCTAATTGCATCTCTGACCTAAGAATAAAAAATAAAAAAACCCAGTTTGCTATGAGTGTTCACTTTCCATCAACCATTCTTTTTTCCAACTTCAGTGCCAACTCACCCCTCCCTCTCAAAGCAACCATCACACGCTTTCCCCTCCAAGCTTCCCTCTCACATTTCTCAAAAACCTATGGTTCCTAAAAACCTGCTCCTCTGCTCTTGCTCAACCTCTCTCTGATCTATACACCCTTTCATTTGCTTGGAAATCAGCAAACATTACCGCCCTGTATATAAAAGGTGCAAAAACAGACCAATCAACCTTCTCCCAATCATCAGCAAGGTTATGGAATCCTTCCTCTTCTCCAATGGCTTGATTCCAGATCATCAATTTGGTTTTCAAACCAGGTCACTCCATCCTGGATATGCTGCTTCTGCTCTCCAACATGGATGGAGGTCCTCAATGCCGGACTTGAAATCAGAGCCATATCCCTCGACATATTGCATTTGCTTGACACGGTCTGTGCACCCTGCCCTGCTCACCAAACTCTTTCTATGGTATCCAAGGCCATCACCATTCATGGCTCGCAACATGTCTTTCAATCCAGACAAATCTCACACTCTCACTATGTCTCTCAAAAGGACCTTTGGACCCCCCCCCCCCCCCCCATGTACTTTCTCAACAATATGCTTGAAGAAGTCCTTTCATTCAAGCTTCTGGGTCTCACCATCTGCCATGATTTTTCCTGGGAAAGCCACATTTCCAATTTGGCCTTCAAATTGTGCCAAGGAGAGGTGAGAGGCAGGTGCACCAGCCCAGAGGGGAGAGCAGTACTCCATCAGGCTGTGGACAAAAGCTTTGTATGTGGTCAGGAGCTCAGGTGGGCCGAGGAAGGACTTTGCACGAGGGAGGATTCCCAGTCGGTGACTGGCTGTGGAGGCCAGGTTGGACAGGCCCCATAGAGTTCGAAAATGCACTCCATTTCCACCTCGGACATCCAGAAGTACCCGTAATCGTACCTGACCATACCCTAATTTATTCAAGTCATGAGACTAAAAGTCGTCATATGGAGCGACCTCTAAATCACCTCCGATCAAGCTAAAATAATTTATGCATGTTATGGATATATTAGAATAATTTTAAGCTTGTGGAGCAACATTCTATTTTTTTCGACTTTTTGGACCACCCTAATGTAGACGTATTGACGTCTTCCGGACGACCACAGAAACTTACTGAACGTGTTTCTAACTTAGAGCTACCGTATAATGGCGTATTGGTATTTAAATGGCTTCACACGAGGAACCCGTCAGTGTTTCAGACTCCATGGTTGTTGTTTTTTTTTCTTCGGCATGACGGTGATGTTGACACTTCGATTTCTAGTGCGGTTATGATTTAAATCGTTGAGCGGCAGCCTATTAATTATATTATATTATAAACCGCACTTGAAATCGAAGTGTCAACATCACCGTCATGCGAAGAAAAAAAACAAAAAAAAAACAACAAACCATGGAGTCTGAAACACTGACGGGTTCCTCGTGTGAACCCCATTTTTATTTACCAATTCCCCTAAACGCTGCAATACGCCATTATACGGTAGCTGTAGTTAGAAACACGTTCAGTAAGTTCTGTGGTCGTCCGGAAGACGTCAAATACTCTACATACGTCAATATTGCGTTGGAGATACGTTACTCATAGGTTAGAAATAAGTTTCGGGTACGCTAAAATTACCTCCGACGCGTTTCGACTTATGAGTAACTTACACGTAACGTGTTCGACGTGTGTCAAAGATCGCGTAACGTGCCTACAACACGTTACTCATAGGTTAGAGATAAGTTTCGGGTACGCTAAACATTACCTCGACGTGTTTCGACTTATGAGTAACTTACAAGTAATGTGTGTCGACGTGTGTCACGATCGCGTAACGTGCCTACAAACTTATGGCAGCGCTATGCGGAACGTGTGGTCATACGCTAGCATACGTCGCAAATTTTAAGCATGTTAAATTTGTCGACGAGCTCGGCGTACTACGACGTATATGCCAGCGTGCTCTTAACGTATTCGACGCTGTGCAGCGTTTTAGACAAATTTTTCATACGTCGAGGCATACAGCTGGCTCAAATCGTCAAGGTGTGACAGGGCCTATACATACACACACATCCATATAGAGATACATATATATATATATACACATATAAATATGTATGTACATTACCCTTTGTCGTAAGAGGCACCAGGGTTGCGTCAGGAAGGGCATCCGGCGTAAAACCTGTGCCAATCATTATGCGGATCATAACGGATGATCTGCTGTGGTGACCCCTAACGGAGTAGCCGAAAGAAGAAGAAGAAGAAGATATGTATGTACATATATATATATATATATATATATATATATATATATATAATATATATGTGTATGTACAATAGTCAGCATAGTGCTTACCCTGACGCTGCAATACGTAATCACTATAAAAGGACAAGAAAGGAATCTAAGTAAGTGCATGATCTCAAAGCACGTGTTCTCGAATCATGCGAACATGCGACACAAAACTACGGAAAATACCCCTAAAACTATGTGAAAACACTAATCAAAATATGTATGGCCATTATAAGCGATAATAACTACAACTTACCAAGTAAACAGCCCCAAAGCACGGGCCAATATAACAATTGCTCCTGAAACGTTTTCTCAACATAGCGGCTTGGTAACCGTGCGACGTAACGGCTTAGCAATCAGGACCTGGACGGTCCACAGGGAGCCCGCCTGTGGGGTTGTGAGCCCTCACATATTATTAGTATTTGGATTATATTATATTGGATATATCTGCAATGAGAAAAAACTGCAAACTGAGTAAATTATTCCTGGTCACATAGGATCAACCTGCTTGTGGATCTTATCTGGTCGACAAATTATTAATCTTCAATCAGTTTCTTCACATTTTATATCAAAACTGAATATGGCATTGGATTCCCCATATATGAAAACCTACAAAAGCACATTTCATTCAAGTTTCTACCTTGTTTAGTCAAAAAGATATGAACATAAATACATTTCAGCCCGTCGTTGGCGGCCATCTTGGATTTCTCAATTTTAAGGCATTATCGGCCATTTATCAGCTGGGCATACATCAGATTTGAGTTCAGCACCCCTCAATACCCCTAAATAGCTTGTATGCCATAAATTAACACCATATGCCTTCAGCACTTTAAATATCCACATTTTCACAAATTTTGCCTAGTCTATCATACCTTGCTGAAAAAATCTAACTGTCGTCACAACGTTTCTTCTCTCAATTCTCCTAATTCGCCTTTATTGCATCCATCAAGAAATGTCTTTAATCGCATTTCTGACCTAAAAATTAAAAAAAATAAAAATAAACCAATGTCACCCGCAGGGTGACCCGTATCTTGCCAAGAAGACCACGTGTGACTTCTTTAAGGTCACACTGAGTGAACAGAGCTGCTATCCACCAGGAGCGACTCCTTGAGGAATATCTGCCTACGAGAGATTCCGATGAGAATCATTCTACAGAGTAACCATGAAAATATGTGTTTGCCTCATAACGTCACCAAATGACGTCATAATGTCTCAAGCTTGACACATCTAGAAAGCACTCATCGAGGTGTTCAATTTGAGGTACTACACGATATGGTTCCTAAAACTTGAAAATTTGACCTTGGGGTCAAATATGTTTGACCTCAGGCGCTAACCATGAAGGTCAAGGCCAATCACCACCAAAAACTAATCAGCTGAGCGCCAGACCATATACTACATTCCCATAAAGTTTGGAACGATCTAAAATACTAAAATAAGGGTTCGTCGACTCCCCTGATTTGCGACAAGTGACCTTGACCTTTGACCTTGACCTTCAAAATTTTATGCGCTGAAGGGACCTCTATAGGCCTCTGATATGCGAAGTTACAAAAATTTCCATAATGATAACTGTGCTCTGCAGAGTGATTTATACGTGATTACAGACAAAAAAAAACAAAAAAACAAACAAAAAAAAAACATATGAAGGTCAAGGCCAATCGCACCAAAATTAATCAGCTGAGCGCCAGACCATGAACTATATTCCCATGAAGTTTGAAGACGATCCGATCAAAAATACTCAAAAAATAAGGTTTCGTCGACTCCCCTGATTTGCGACAAAGTGACCTGACCTTTGACCTTGACCTTCAAAATTTTGTGCACTGAAAGGGACCTCTATAGGCCTCTGATATGCGAAGTTACAAAAATTCCAATATAACTGTGCTCTGCAGAATTTTTATACGTGATTACAGACAAAAAAAAATAAAAAAAAATTTAAAAAAATAAAAAAACCATACAAGCTGACCAACATATCTTGCAAAAACTCGTTTTGGCAAGATAAAACAGTTTACTATGAGTATTCACTTTCACCAACCATTCTTTTTTTCCAACTTCAGTGCCAACTCACCCCTCTCAAAGCAACCACCTTACTCTTCCACCTTTCTCCCACATCTCTCCCACTCACCTTTCTCAAAGTTGCTGCCCCTCACGTCCACAAAGCTGCCTCCTTCCCTGTCCTCTCTCTCTCCTCCACCTCCTCAAATCCTCAACGCCTTCTGCCCGCTCTCCTGCCCCCCTCTCCCTCAGGACCACAGAGCCTTCTCCTCCTCATCTGACCCCCCCCCTAGCTATTCTGCAATCCCCACACTTTCAACAACTCTTCTTACTCCCCCCTCCCCTCCCATCCCTCTTTATTAACAGTGTGCACCTCAAATATCCAGGCCTCCCTCAAACCTTACAGATCTTTCCATACAGGTTGCCACTGACAAACCAGACATAATCTGCCTTCCAGAAACTTTCCTCCCTCAAGACGTCTCTGACTCCCAAGTATCTCTCCCTGGTTACTCCCTCTTCCGGTATGACAGACCTGAGCCTCGTCCTGGCGGCAGAGTTGCTCTCTTCATCAAAGACTCTATTCCTCACTCTCCATGCACTGCCCTCACTCCCCCACACCCCCAGGATACCTCTGGCTACGACATCCCTCCACTCCACCTCATGTTCATATGTGTACTGTACCATCACCAAACAGTGATGACTCCATTTACACCTCACTATCCAAAAACATGGACCAACTTCTATCTTCCTCATATTGGTGACTTCAATTATCATACATGCCAGTTGGCCTGGTGTGGGTACCTCTCTCACCTGTCGTGAACTTCAGCAAAAGACTTCTGCGACTCATTGGACTGACTCAATCGGCCAACTTCTCTACCATGGTACTCTATCTCTTCTGGATCTGATTTTGACAAATTCCCTGAAAATATCTGCTGTTCTTCCTCCGCTCCAATGGTTCTTCTGACCACATCCTTGTCAAAGTGGACATCTCTCTGACTGTTATCAGAGATCCACCTCAGCACTGCCGAGTCTGGCAGGTCTCCAAGCAGCCATCAAACTTCAAGACTGGTCTCCCATCGCTGCCTTTCTCAAACATCAACTCATCCTGGGATTCTCTCAAAGAAACTTGCTTCCCTCATGCACAGATTTATCCCTCTCATCTTCAGTTGTCCTACCCTTCCTCCCGTCCATGGTTCACTGAAGCTTGTGGCGAGGCAGTTGTCCTGAAACAACTTGACTTTGCCTCACGAAAGCAAACCCAACTGAGGGTAATCTCAGTTCCTTCCATAAAGCTCAGAACAAGTGTGGTCTACCCTCAGGAGAGCCAGAAACCACCATTGTTCTAATCTCAAGTCTGAACTCTCAACCTCTCTCCCTCCTCAAATCCTGGGGCATCTAATCAAATCTGTTTCTGGTGTATGTTTCCCCTCCTCCCTTACCTCAAATGGCCGCATTGCTGATACCGCGATGTTCGTATCAAGAAGGGCAAGATGTGAGGCAAGGAGCCACCCCAAAGGGGAGCAGTACTCAATCCAGTTGCAAATGAAGGACTTATATGTTGTCAAAAGTTCAGACTGGCCAAGGAATACTGCACGACGAAGGATGCCCAGTCAGCGGATGCTTTTGAGGCCATCTTGGAAATACGGTCTGCCCAGAAACATCACGGCTGATGTGAGACCTAAAACTTTGAGTGACTTAACCTCTTCAAGTGGTTAAAGAAGTAGATGGGGATTTGCCTTTCAGAGTTTCAGGTTGTGTGTGTGGATTTGTTGGGGTCGAAAGACATCCCAAGTGTTGGACCAGTTCCTAAGTCTCTCAAGGTCTGTAGAGAGGGAAGAGGTTGCTGGCCTGTTTGTCTGAAGGATAATAAATGTTATGACAAAGGGTGAAATCATCAGTAAAGAGATTGGCAGAATTTTCCAGGGAATCAGAAAGATCACTGATGAAGACCCTGACTTGGAGCACTCCAGCGTTACAGGGAGAGGAGATAGAGAGGATCCCATTCAGAGCTACACACTGAAACGAGAGCGGAGGAAGTCAGTTAGCTATGAAAGGAGGTGGCCTTGGATGTCATAAGCAGAGAGTTTGAAGATGAACGTGGGTGCCAGACTGCATCAAATGCTCGAGATATGTCCAAAGAGATGACCCTGATCTCATGTCTGAGATTGAGGCTTTCATTGTTGGGAGAGAAGAAAAACATGTCCAAGGTAGAATGACCGGTCTGAAACCGAGAATGTGATCTGATCAGGCTGTTGGAGAAAAGGAAGGATTTTAATGACAGATTCATTAAAATACAATAATGGATTCCATGACTTTGCTTGTAATTAGAACAAGCTAAAGGCCTGGAGTGAAGAGGATCTGTTTTGTTTTTTACCAGTTGTGTATTGTAGTGATTTGCCAACTTATAGGCAGATGGAAACTGACTCAGAGAAATGGTCGAGTGAACAGCGCAGAAAGAGGATGAGCAAGAGCAGCAGAGCAGGTTTTAGGACATGTGCACTGATGCTGCCTGTGCCTATTGCAGAATTGGAGTCAAGGTTGCCAGAAACATCTCACATCCTCAAGTGGGAAAGACACAGTGGTCAGGAGCAGTTGGGTATGAGAGTGTAAGGTAGTTGTATGGAGTGAGGTTGGGTGCACAAGATTTGAAACAAACACAGAATGAGGAATTCAGCCTCTCACAATTGGAGCAGGAGACATTGAAGGAAAATTCATCATTACCAAGTCCAGAAAGGAGGACGTGCCTGTTAGGAGAAATCCAGGGCAAAAAAGTTCACCGATTGGGTGAGGCCCATGGAGTCTCAGAAGCCCTTTGCTGTCATGCTATGGCTGATTGAAGAGGTACCAACACCCAGCCAATTTGCATGGTGACGGTTGAAATGACCACATATGAGGAAGAGAGAGTTGGGATGGGTGGTTTTAAGATGGTCCATGTTGGCAGAGAGTGAGATGTAAATAGAG
>CM068955.1:171379092-171394927 GCA_035128595.1 Eptatretus atami | reverse complement strand
AACACGGACGTGGTGGAAATCACCCTGATCACAAGCGGACGTGTTGGAAATCGCCATCAAACGCGGACGTATTGGAAATCACCCTGATCACAAGCGGACGTGTTGGAAATCGCCATCAAACGTGGACGTGGGTTGTCGTTGTGTATTAAGTATATTATATATATATATATATATGTATAATATATGGTATATCTATAATAATATATATATATATTATGAAACACAAGGGATAACCAGTGATGTATCGGAGATAAGTCAATTTTGAAGAAACTGAAAAACAAAGTTTTCAAAGACTTGGTGGACTTGTTTAATAACTGTCATAGGAGATTTCTTTTCAGTAAAAGGAAGAGTGATGCATGTGCCGATCAAATTAAGCATGTCAGTCATTGCCAAGTTCTGTGTTATTTTATTTAAGAGCAAAGAATAATCATGTTGCAAACTGACATCACTGGTTATTCCCTTGGTTTAACAATTGGCATGCAATTTTTACCAGCATGTGTGTAGCAAATTCATGCTTGTTGGTTTATTAGCATCCTGTACATGACTTTGGTGATCACAGATTATTTTTTTCAACATTAAACGGTGCATTGTTTTTTTGGTTTGATTGGTGTTCAACGCCCATACTCAAGAGATACTTCTGCGGTTATATTGACGACGGCCTTCTCCATTCTTACTTCCGTACTACTTAATTATGCATGGAAAACCGGCGAGAACCAAGGACTAAACCACCCCCGCGATAGTTGAAGTTCACCTCATTGTGACTCCCTCATATACCCTAAGCAGGTTGATTGCGGGTTGTTAAATCGGAATGAGGATGGAGTACTCAGACGCCGCTAACCATTAAGCCATGCGTGGTCCCATAAAGCTCACAATAAAGCTTTATACCAGGCTCTTGAACCACCGATTAATGCACCAATACGGAGCCCGAATGATATAACCAAAATAGGCCATTGTAGTGCTCAGAGTTTATGGCTGTGATAAGTTTATACAACCTCTTCATTTTTTAGTTTCTCAACTCTGAGATATTTATGGTTGGAACAGTTAACATTGATGAAAGAGAGAGAACCAGGAGTAAAAGTACTGACACTCTGCGGTTCTCTACTAGTCAGCCTTTCGACAACACGTTTTTCATTTGCCGGCTAAACTTTATCCCATACTAAATTATGTGACACCCCTGCGTTATTTGTACTAAAGTAATATATGTAGAGAAACCTTATGTTGCCAACTATTGGCAGCTGCAATAACCCTTGAATTTATCAAAAAGTGAACATCTCTGGTTTTCCCCTTGTGCGTCTTCATTATGTATTTATATATATAATATATACTATTATATATATATAGTAATATATATACTATATATATTATATATATAATATTATATATATAATATATATATATATATATTGTGTGTAGATTTCCGCCCGTTCGGCGTGCTGGACGACCGCCTTACGCCAAATGCGAGGCCGCGTGCGCCACACGACACAGCATCTAGTCGTAGTTCCGGATCAACGCAAAAACCAGCTACGGGTGTTTTTAAACACCCACTAACCAGCCAACTCTTCATGTCAGCGCTACAGGGTCAAATGCCGAAATGTCGATATACCTAACTATTCGCAGCGGACAGAAAAATGCCGGGAGTTCTGATACTCGACGGGGCCTTGCACGAAACGAGCCGCATTAAGCAGCTCGTTCCGTATTCGATTTGCCGAGCGAGTTTTATATTGCCAGTCCCGTTGGACCAGATGTACGTTTTATACGCTTTAAAGCCAGCTAAGATCCCGGAACTATTATGCAGTCAATGGTGGGAAAGGATCACGCACGAAGCAGGGTGACATTTCAAAAATGGACATTTATTTGGGACACAGCACGTATGCACCAATGGGAAAGGGGGAAGACACGAGCCAAAAAACCACAGCCGGTTCGTTTATTTTGCAATGTACAAGGCACTTAAACATTCTACTTATGGACAAGGCGCCACAGACTTTCATGCAAAACCCAGAAGAAAACACGGCCTCGTAAGCCTTTTAATATTCCTCGAGCCTGGATGAACCGAAGGGACTCCGTTGAGCGCGGCAGGTTACCCTCTCGCCCTTGTGGCGACGTCGATGGGTCCATTTGTTCGTTGGTGCCCTCGGTATCTGTCTCTGTTCACCGGGGGCGTCGCCAAACGCGCCAGTCTCTTGAGCGCCCAAGCAGCTTGGGGGCGCCCTCCTTGGTCGCTTGGCCTTCCCCGCGGCCTGGTCGTCGCACCTGCGCTGACGATGGCTTCAGAGGAGCGAACGGGCCTTGCTCTTTTAAGTTGATCTCTTTCAGAACCCGCTACTCCTCAGCGTCGCTCGACCGCTCAGGGCCGTCGCTCGGACCGTGACGTAGCTTGCTCCGTCTCGGCTGGCCGACTTTCTCCCGTCTCAACGGCCCTTGTATCGTTCTCTCGACTCAGCCAACTGGACTCCCGACGACTTCTCGCGTCTCCAGCACGGCCTTTTTATCGGGTCCCGGGGCCACCCGCGTTCCCCCACCTCTCACCCGAGGTTCGCCCCACCCCCTTTTCATCTGCGACCGTTCACCGGGCGGGCGCCGCCCCCCTCACTTACTGATTGGGCAGCTTCTTCAGAGGGTAAGGCTTTCTGATCCGTTTATGCAAATCAGCCGCTTTCACGGCTGAGCACACGGACGCTGGATGTGGCTTTCCTGTTTGCCGCGGCAGTGTCGTAACAACGCATATTGCGCTGTTTTGCTGAGGAGGCGCTCGTGTTGTGGAGTTTGACGTGTTGTTGTTGTTGTTGTTGGTTGAGATGTTTGTGAGATGCATGGTTGTTGATTCTGTGGCGTTTGGTGGGGAGGCGTGGTTGTGAGATGATGGGGAGGAGAAGTTCTTTGTTTAAAAATAAAGATAGAAAAGAATAACACTACCTCAAAGATGTGCAGCCCGCACACGAACAAGGCCGTTATACATCGGTGAGGAATTCTAACCTGGAACACACACTTACCGAAAATAACTGACTCTGGGGAAACTGCAATGGTGTTCTGTGAATTCCACAAACCGAAACAATATTATATATATATACATATATATATATAAGTATTATATATATATATATATATACGCTAGCGATACCCGTGCACATTGCACGGGATAGCAGTAACAAACATAGCTGGTAGAGAGACAGACCGTACACGGGGAATGCAAAATACGCATTGTGCAAAAATGCAAGTGGTACTATGCGAACGCCAAGACTCCCAAACATGTCGGCGTGTCCGCAATGCCACAGCAGTTTCATAGGGATCGGTGATGCGAGCCGAGTTTTTGTGTGCAAGCTTGGTTATAATATAGAGAATATTATATAATATATTGTATATATTTATATATATATATTAATATCTTTATATATATATATTATATATTGAAAATAAATATATGTCATTATAGAAACATATACATATATATAATATAGAAATAAATATATGTATAATATATATGTATATATATATATATATATATTATAATATATATACACATTATATATATATATATATATATACTATATTATTCTATATATATAATATATATATGTAGCGAAACGAGAGGAGATATTGCCAGCGGACATACTTGGGGAGCCTTGTTGGAATAGATTTCTGTCTTGCTGCTGTCGCTGATGATTTCGCTAACAGCATTTGAAACTGTTCCGCAGCTGAGAGGTTGTTGCATTGGGGATTTCATGTGTGTACTATTTGTGATGTCTTTACAGCTGTGAAAGAATTCTGGAAAGGGTTGGAACAGCAAAGGGCTTACCTGGGAGCCTTTTCTTGGTTGTTTATGCAGTTCTTCAGTGAGAAGAGCATGGGAGGAGTTGGTGATATTTATATTAATTCCAGGCACTGAGTTTAATTGATTTAGATAGAGCTACTTGCGTAATTTCCCTCCATTCACAGGTGAAGATGCTGATGGGTTCTTCTCTTATCATGCAGTATGTATGAAGTATATATATATAATATATATATATATATATATAATATATAATATATATATATATAATATATATACTGTTACGATTTACAATCGGTCTGATGAATGCATCCACACATCCAGGTACTCAGACAGTATTTCCTTAAATGCATGTTTAGATTAGCGCCCATCCCCATGTGTAATGGGATCTTAAATGTAATGCGTTGGGAAGGGTTAAAGGATAGACCCCCTCTCTTTATGGGAAGCATTTTCTTTACGACAGACACGTTCACACCACATTTTTCTTCACGAGGCTGCCCTAAGCGCACGCCCTTATTTTTCCTCAGCAACATCTTTCACGAGCTCTGAAGCCCGCCCTTCTTTTTCCTCAGCAACATTCTTTTCAGTGCTCTGAAGCCGCCCTCATTTTCCTCAGCAACATTCTTTCACGAGCTCTGAAGCCCGCCCTCATTTTCCTCAGCAACATGTCTTTCACGTTGCTCTGAAGCCCGGCCCTCATTTTTCCTCAGCAACATTCTTTTTCACAGCTCTGAAGCCCGCCCTCATTTTTCCTTAGCAACATTTTTCACGAGCTCTGAAGCCCGCCCTCATCTTTTCCTCAGCAACATTCTTTCACAGAGCTCGTTGAAGCCCACCCCCATTCTTCCTCAGCGGAAATCTTTTCTGAGCTACGACGCCCACCTATTTTGGAGAGCGCTCGGGTCGTCATGCTAACCGTTCCAGTGAGGGCGCGGGTAGCTTGGGGCGGACGGCACCCGCGGAGACGGCCCGGGATTACAAAAACGAGCGAGAGGTACTTCTGAGATTAAAAATTCCAAGGAGAAAGAGTGAGAGAGAAAGGAGGGAAAAAGCAGTCTGGAGAGCAGAAAGGTGTGAGAGAAAACGAAAGGAGAAGGAAAAGCAAAGGCGCAGAGAAGCGACGAGAAGCGACCAAGAAGCGGGAGTCTGACCAGCGCCGACGAGGACATTCGCCTTTCCAGTGCTTCAGCCAATTGAGCTGTGGTGCCGTGTGGGTGTGAGCAAGCGCTGCCAACAAGTGAGGCACGGTCGATCACCAACAACACCAGGGTCTAAACCCCGACGGACATCTCGGGTGCCCTCCAGACTTCGACTGGCGTTCAAGGCTGCACCGCGGAGAGGGTGCCGCAAAGCTGGTGCTGCGCGACGACGTGACATGCACGCACGCATTTTCAGGACGTTTTCACTTCACGTGACTTTTCTGCGTGAGCGATCCCCCTCCCCCTCCCCCCTGAATGATCTGCGGTTACCCTTGCTCTGTGTTAGCTGGAAGCTTAAAATCAACCCCGATAGCATCTGCTCTTCTGTCTCTTTCTGGCATTTTGATTGATTTGCCTTTAAATTCGTTCTTATTTACCTCAGCAAATAAAAGTTATTTTATTTATTTATTTTATATTAATAAATTATATGTCAATTTCCCACTTGTCCGTGTTTGTCCTTTCCTTCCATTGTCTGGCATTGTGCCGAACAGAGATAGATTGGAGCGTAATTACCACAATTGACCAAAAAATCGTCGGCACGCACCAGCGTTTAAAACTGTCGGGCGCCCTAGTTAAAAAATCTATCAGATAACATTGGTGCTTGCCGAGGGCGTGCTCCCTGCCTCAGGTAACCACGTGACCTCCAGTTTTAAATGAATAATTAGGCGGCGCACACTGGAACTCAGTGGTTGACTGCGTGGCTGTTCTTTGGTTTCAACAACCCATCGTACCACAACGTTAATGTGAGCGGTGCCCCAGGTCCGGCTCTCCGAGGCCAACCGGGGATTAATCCCCCTTGGTGACAAGCTGCGGGTCTCGGTACTGTGGAGGCAACAATATACAGTCATGCGCCGCTTAACAACGTTCCGGGCAACGACGGATCGCATATACGACGGGATCTGCCAGGTCTGAAAAAAAAATAAAAAAATGAAAAAAATGTAGCTGGAAAAATTCTATCACCGAGTGATGTAGTCGACGCTAGCCGCCCGTCGTATAAAAAATAGCCCATACATTATGGTCGCTGTACAGTACATTATATTTCATAATGATAATAAGAACAGTGATAGCCCTGTTATAAATGCTCGATCGTTGAGGTCCATAAAAATGTTCATTCGCGAAAAAAACCGGGTCGTGCTAAATCGGATCAAGGAATCGGCTTTCAAAACTGAACCAATGTTTGCACGGTTTACCTCTAGCAAAAAATTACCTTGAATTGAAGAATTCGCGAATAATCGTTTATTACAGTCGAAATTAAACACAAATTTCTTTTTTGGTGAACTTGTCATGTTGTTAGAACAATAGCACTGTTCGAAAATATATATCACAATTGACAGGTGTTCGTTTCTTTCATTTATAAATATATAACATCGATGCAATGATTACCGTATTTAATTAATCCAAACGCTATTTATTCATCTTTCTATAATCAATGCGAGAGAGATGTATACTACTGGCTAACAACACCGATGGCCATCATGACCACTGCACAAGGTTAAAACTAACGTGTCTTCCATCTCTCTTGGAATGCGTGTTACAATTGCCGACAGTATCAGCTACAGTAACATGCTGTACAGGTTTGACTCCGAGGGAGCAATAGCTATACATATAGCCTAAGGTGTGTGTAGTTTTGTGTAAGTACGATGTTCGAAAACGAAACAAACAAAAAATGATGTTCGCACAAACGACGACGTGCGCTTAACGACGCGTTTCTCAGAACGTAACCCCGTCGTTAAGTGGTGCATGACTATATGTATATATATATATATATATATATTAATATATATATATTATATATAGTATATAATATATATATAACATTATATGTGATATATATATTATAATTAATATATATATATATATATATTAATATATATATATACCACCCAGTAGGCGTGGTCCTTACTGGTAACCATAAACCAAAAAGAGGACTTTCTTCAAGGGTGCTTTTTTCCTAAAATGGTTCGTATTAATAAGAAAAACTATTGTACCCATTATGGTTCATGTACGGCTTATTAAAACCACTGTCACACAGGTGTGAAAAATACAGTGTTCCAGTCTCTGAATCCTGAATTATAGGGCATTTGGCTGGTTCGACAGTTAAAATGCAAATGAAACAAGAATCCTTCCTGTTGAATAAAAATTTGGCAATACTCACACATAAGAAGATTCAATATAACTATCACTGTTACGACATGTACGTAGTCCATTGGTCCAGTGAGCATCAATTATGAGAGGAGTTGGTTCCTTTTCCTCGTCTTCTGTCGCTCGGGAAAACTGACGCGATGTGACTCAACAACTGCAGCACAGTGTTGGCGTTGTTGCTGCTCATTCCTTTTGTCAGAGCTTGATTTAGTGCTGGATCAATCTACTCCACGCTCAGCAAATCGTTGACAGTGGCGACACCGCACAGGGCTTGCTGTGAAGACTGTAGCAGTGGCATATCCTCCCACTCACTGGGATCTGGTCAAGGAAGTTCCAGGTTGACGCTGAATGCCTCAAAATCCCGATGTGAGGCAGACGAAACAAAATCCGAATAGTCTTGACAGCGATGGCTTCCTATTACTGTGAAGTCCACTTGCACCCGTGGTTCGATTATTCTGACCTTTCTCCTGAAGAGCGGCCACCCATCATACGCTTAAGTCAAGTTGTAACTGTAACTTAACGTCAAGTTGCATCTTTTATAATCTCATGGTTTCCATATTTTATATTTAATTTATTCTCCTCTTTCCTCCCTCTCCCTCTCCTCCTTCTCCACTAAATGAGACCAAAATAATGAGTCAGTGGAAACAAATTGTTGAGAATGCTGCGTAAAAAATCTTCTGCAGTGAAAGAGGTTTATATTAACCTCAAAAAGATCACCAAGCTGAATATAAACCACAACTCTGTATTCAGTCACAAACCCACAGTATCAGTCACAGTTTGACGTCATGGCACAAAAAACAGGGGTGTGATGACAGTGGAAAATCTGTTGAAATCAAATGAAACTTCACTCAAATTTTTTTTCTTCCTAGTGCGAACCAAAAATAAAAAAGCACATTTAGAAAGTAGAAGTTTGTATTTTAGGACACCCTAAATATTACAGGACATGTATATATTATATATATATATATATATATATATATATATAATATATACTTAATATATATATCATACACAAATATACATACATGCAGTATTCTCACAAATGAGTACACCCTCACAAAAATGTACCATATTTTGTTTGATAACTTTTTACTTCGATGTATTATATAACACAAGACTCAAAGAAAATGATAGCGTAGACATTCTTTCATACGATGGACATGGCCAAAATATTTATTGCGTGGAAAACAATGCTGGCATACTGGGCATATCTGTGAAAGGGGGGGAGGGGGTAACAAAAGTGAGTACACCCTCTGGACTTTCTCAATTGAAGCGTATTGTTTTCTCATTATTTTTTATGTCCACATTGTTTTTGAGCACAGCAGCTTATATCTAACTCGGTATGGAGTTTGACCAGTGTTCCATATGCTTTGCTGGCGATTCCTGTTCCACTTCCTCTGCCAATGATTTCTCGAAGTTGCATGATGTGGACACCTTTAGTCCCTCAACCTTACATATTTAGGATGCCTCACAGTGTTCTATTGGGTTTAGACAGGTGACATGCTTGGCCACTCCAAAAACACATTGACCTTCGACTTCTCAGAAGGCGTGGTCTGCCTATGAACGATGTTTCTTATCGTTTTCTGCAGGAATACAGCTCCTCTACCAAGTTTTGCGCAGGAGGTAACATTCCTCAGGATGTCACAGTAATCGTACGAACCATGTTTCCCTCGAAAAAACTTGTGCTCTCCGTACGCAGCAGTACTCATTGCATCCCCAACCAAGACACCCACCACCACCATGCTTACAGTAGGATAACGCTCTTGGTCTTCGTACTGTTCCCCGGGTCGCGCCAGACACGCCTTCACTGCCATCAGATACAAACAAATTGATCTCGTTTCATCAAGACCATAGGACATGTTGCCAGTCGTCGAGGGCTTGGATTGATGTGCTTCGGCAAACTGTTGCGAGCTTTCTTGTGGCTCTGCTTCAGGCAGAGGCTTACGCCTTGGACGACGCCCATGCAACCCGATACGACGGAGTGTCGACGTATGGTTTGTGCACCAACAGACTAGCCAGAAGCTGAGAGAATCTCTTCAGCAAGTCTTGGCGGCACTTTGTCGTCTGTCTTGGAGGATAGATTTGAACTTGCAACAGTCGTCAAGTCATCTTTGCTGGTCTGCCCTGGCGGAGCGCCAACTTTCATTGTTGTTATTACACTTTCTTGGAGAACCTCTGGCATGACCTTGGCCACGTGTTGGGGCTTACTTTCAAGAAGCATGATCTTCTTGATCCTTGGCCATCTTTATGTAGGGCAACGATTCTGATCTTGACATCTTTCGAGAAACTCTTACATGAGAGCCAGGCTGCTTTCTCAGAATGGTGATATGCGTTACAGATATTTCACATGCAATTTATTTCTTCAGCAAGTTTTGATATTGACACTCTTTACTTAAATATGCAGAAAAATTGATGAAAATGGAAGCTGTTTTCCATGCGCTTAACATACTTCTTGTGCAGACAATAAGCAGGGTGGTTTACTCACTTTGTATGCCTCCATTCTTTCAGAAAAAAAAATCGTAATATGCCACATTGTTTTTTTGCAATGGCAGTTTTGTGCTGCAGACATATTGCCAATGTTCTACTCTGTCATGAACTCTAATGTTTTGCTTCAAGCACAGCTGCGTAAAAAGTTACACTGAATTATTTACATATTTGTGCAGGTGTACTCACTTTGAGAGATTACTGTACATACATACATATACATTTGCATTAATATATATATTATAATATTATACATAGATATAATATATATTATATATATATTTACATATATATATTATTTATATATATTATGCACTACATATATACATATATATATATATATATATATATATATGCCATATATATATATATATATATATGCCATATATATATATATATATATATATATTATATATATATATATATGCACATATATATATATATATTATATATACATAATTATGCACATACATATATATATATATATCTATATATATATATATGCACATATACATAACTATATATACATATATATGCACATTACAATACATATATATGCACATACATATTATATATATATAAATATATATATATGCCATACATATATATATGCACATACATATAACTATATATACATATATATGCACTAATATATATATATATATATATATTACACGTACAATTATAATATTGCACATACATATATATATATATGCACATAAATATATATGCACATACATATATATATATATAATATGCAATACATATATAATATATTATATTATGCACATACATATATATAATATTATATTATATATACGTACATATTATTGCACTCAAATATATATATACATACAATAACAATTATGCACATACAAAATATATTATATACTCATTATGGTATATATATATATGGATATATATACATACAAAATATATATATATATATATTATAATAATATATACTACAAATATATATATTATATATACATACATATTATAATATACACATATATATATATATATATAGATATATATATATATATTATATACTCTAAGTTTTGCTTTTATATATATATATATATATAGCCTGGGTGTTGCCGTAGTGTTAGCGGTAGCGCGCTTCGGATCAAAGGTCCTCAGTCAACCCCATTGGCCGCGAAATTAACCTCGAGAGGCCCACGAAATTTCTGGGTGAACAAAAAAAATCATTACACTTGGGACCCCTGGGGCTCTAGAGGGCTAATACACACCAGGAGTTTGACTCAGCCTGTCATCCTTCCAAGTGGTCGGCAAAGTGAAATACCAGTGTACTGGCCCGGGGTATGCCCCGGTTAAATAGGTGTACCATATTACCCTGTGTCGTAAGAGGGACCAGAGTGGTTCAGGAAGGGCATACGGCGTAAAATCTGTGCCAATCACTATGCGGATCATACGGATGACCCGCGATGGCGACCCCTCAGGAGAGCAGCCGACAAGAAGAAGAAGAGATATTATAATATATGTATATATATATATATGTATTATATATAATAGATATATATATACATATAATTACGAAGTAGAGGATAAATGGGTTTCTAAGCTCTATGGCAATGAATGGGGAAAAGAGGGAAACTCTCTGAAATCAACCCCACAAAAAAGCCCAAAACAGGAGACTAATTCCCTCCCCCCTCCATACAAATGAATAGGGGAAACCTTCTGAACTCGAGGCTCATTAGGATTAAACAGGAGAATGGATTTCTCCCTCTCCCATGCAAGCTCATTTTAAATTGAGACTGATTCCCTTCCCTTCCCATACAAAACTAATGTTTTAAATTGAGACTGATTCCGCTACCTAACTCTCGTGATGCTCAGGCCCAAGAGGAGACGAATCTGCCCCCATTGAGCACCATCTGTTAAATGAGAATGACCGATTTCCTTTTATATTTCATTCACTCAAAGCATATCGAACGGGATCTTTGTCCATGTTCTTTTCGAGTAATAAAATTAATTTTCCATTACATTCATCACCATCGGTATATTCCAAATTATATTGTTGAACTTCGTTCTTGGTTTATATGTCTTTGTTGAGCAGAAAAGTAAATTGATAAACTTCTCTCAATGCTCTTGTTTCGACCACCCTCCTGACCACATATCAATTTTGAGATGCCAGCAAATTGTTTTTCCATGCTTCAATTGATAACCATCAAAGTTTTCAGGTCATTCAAGGATATTTATTTTCCTTTACATCCTCCACTTATTGAAATTAAATTTATCCGCTTATTGTGTTATTTACTTTTACCCCAGTTATTTCTTCAAAACTTATTTTGATATTTCTCACATTCTTTTATGTTTCCCCATTTAAATCCAAAGGCTGATTACATCGTCCACTTCTTTGTTTGGTTATTTCTTGGTTCTATCATTTATAAATCAGTAAAAAAGACAGCCCCCTTAACACTTATACTTATACTTATAACCACAAGGCGATACTCTTGATTCCATTTCCTCTAAATATATCTGTTTATCATCAAAAGCTCCTAATGCTTTCTTATTCGTTTCTGCATTATAATTTGATGTTTATAACTTCTTATGTATCATTTTTCTTTACACTTCCTTCTTAAAGGTTAACAGTTGTATATGTTTAAAGTTTATTGTTTTCCGTTGATTATATTTTTCTTTAGTCCCTTGAGCTTCTATCACACCTTTCCCATGTTATTATTATCAATATACGTAAAGAAGCATTAAGACTTGGATTCACCACAAATGCATCATGACCTTTGCCACCAACTATCTTTAAATTACCAATAACCTTTTTTATTCTTTAATGAAAACAACCATACTATCAGACTTTAATTACTTGTTATCATACATATCAATATTATCAATTCATATCCCATATACATCACTTGTCTTAATTTCGAAGACCAAAGACTATCTATATCCATATATAACAATGACACATTATCCTTAACTTTGATTTTAAATTATTATAGTAATAGGCATACATTAACGACTTTGACAAGTCAAAGAATTTGCATGTTCCTACATAAATAAGTTTATCGATTTCGAAATACTCGTCTTTTTTTCAATTGAAATAGCACAAAGTTCTCTGAAAACACCTCCGCTCGTTAAAACTTGGTGCTATTAATTAACTTTGAAAGCCTTGTTTCCAGAAGATGAGAAAGTCTTATGTTTTGTCGATTCCTACATTTTCCATAGTCTTCCAAATACACCAGTATTCATTAATTTATAAAAATCCTTCTCAAAATCTGTTATTGCTTCTGTTCTCCTTTTTGTATTAAAATAAAATATATTTCTTTAACAAGACTGTTTAAATTATCAAAAGTCGGCTGAATTTCCACTCCAACCTAACAGATAAATTATTGTCTCAATTCCTTTGATGTAAAACATAACGTTCTTATCATCTTAAGTTGTAAGTAAGTAGTTTTTCTGGAGATTTACCTTTTATATTTAAAGACCCTATTACGATTTAACTTGGTTAAATTTGCCTAAAATTTTTCCCTTAATAAGTATATAATTTTCGTTATCCTCTATTATTGTTTTTTACCTTGATTGTTTTCGATTTGAATCTCAGCCAGACTTCTTTGTCTTTTTGCTTGTTTTGGTAATCACTTAACCATTCTTTTCTTGGACTTTCTTTATCAGGGGCATAAGGTAGTCTTTTGTTTGTATTGATTCTCTGGATATTTTAAATCAACCTCAAAATAATATCCAACTTCAGCATATCCAATTATTTTGAAGATGGAGTAACAATGTCAGTAAAACTTTTTCATTTTCATGTTTTCTTAAACATTTAAGTTTCCATAAGTGTAAACAGTGAGACATAGCCAACCATACAAATTGTTTAGCATCATAATACATCAGGTAAGAGTTTCCTCTTCTTATTATTAATCAGGAAGATATTTATGTGCATATCTTTGGGGGGGGGGAACATACTTGGATTTCTCCTCTTAGCCTCTCTATCATTGAAAAGCATATTTTTTTTTTTCTATATCGCTGATTAATTCCAAATTTTGTTTTGTCATTTTAACATAGAACTCCAAACAAGCTCAGGGGCTGATGCCAATAGTGAACGGGGTCCTAATCCATAAGAATTTTTTTATGACAGACTTCTAAAAGTTTCAAAACAACATCACAATAACAATACATCAGTTTTTAAGATACAAATATGATATTTCTTCCAAGATTCTTTAATTAAACTTCTCCAAAACTTTTAGCTTGTGTATAATCTCATCGAATATAGTTTTATTTAACTTTCCATAGAAACTTTCCCTTGAAGGAAGTTGTTTTTTTAACTTCTCAAATGAATCCATATAGTTCTACGGATATATTCCCTTTGTGATAAGAGATCAATCTCTTCTTGATTGAGAAAGTGATTTAAGATTCGGAAAGTTTTTAATATTTGATACTAAGTTAGATAATGCCTTGACATCAACTTGTATGTGTCAAAAATCGATATGGTTATGGGGATGTATGAATTGTATCTTTGTGAAATGAGTACTGTATTTTTTATCTGTTTAGGAATGGCAGAAATATCTCCGATGTCTTTGGAAAGTTCATTTATAAATAGATGTGTTATCGTAGTGAGCGTTGTTGTGAAGAAAACAGGAATAAAGTTTGGAGGCTTGTAATTAAGATTACAACGGGAATGAGCTGACCTCTATATTTACCAGTAAGATGACAGTATCCCTAACCTTGACTCTCCCTCAATTTCTCCTCAGCAAATATACAATAACTGTTCTTTTCGAAAATTCCTTTTTTGTCTCCCCCTTTTGTTAAATGACATTTGGTTTAATTGTTTCACCATTACTCTTCGTTATACAGTCTTTTTCCATCTCTCTGAGGCATTCTTCTCCTCGATAAAGTCTAACTTGTTGTCATTCTCACCAACACTAATTTGATATGAATAACAAAACCACAAAGGAGTATGTTTTGATATTTATTTGTGTATGTTATTTGATTTGAGAAACGTTCCATCTTTTCAGGATACTTTCAGAAATCAGTATACATCACAACGGATGTTTTATAGATTTGTTAAAATCTTTGAATGATATGTTGACCTGCTTTGGTAAATGATTCGGTTTGATTAATGATTACTACAATATATTCAAATGTTGATTTAATCTTCTTTGTGTGAAAGAGTTGAACATCTCTGCCTAAGAGATACGTTTTACATTTTCATATATAGTTGTATTTGGTTAAACTTGAGAAATTTTCATGAAAGCCATAATGTGATTTTTCCTTTGAAGTAAAGTGTGAGAGGCAATGTGTGTTTCATATTTTATAGGTTGTTTGAAATGTTTAAATCTGACTTTGTTTGTATCCGTTAATCATATACATTACAGATAGTTATTATTCTCAAAATATAGGAATATCTCTTCAATGACATTGAAACTTTAAATCTTTAACATTTAGTAATTTCTTATAATGTTCAACCCTTTCAGGATCCATTGTGAGATGTAATGAAGCGAAGAACAAGACATAGAAACTGTTTATCTTTGTTTTGAATATTTAACAACCGCTTTCTTAGTTCATATTTTGTAATCAATATAAGAAGAAGCTTGAAGAGATCTGAGTTGTAGGATGTGTATATCTAAAGTTTATTTTTTAATAGTAAATTCCCACTACCGACTAGGTGTTATCACATCTTGTTCGTGTCTCTGAGAGTTCATCGTAAACCTCACATCTTACAAAATCTTGAACATGATGAGATAAAGTGAGGGTTGTCCCCTCATATAGGGAGTAGTTTCATCTCTGGCTTATTCATATTCAATTTTACTCCATATAAATACTTTAAAAGGTTTTCATTTCACTTAGCTGTTTTAATTATAGATTTCAATCTTTGTTCCCATATCAACAGTTCATGGATTGAAGAGTCCAGGGTCTTGAAAACGAAAATAATCTTATTTTTATATGCCCTTTAAATGCGCCCATCAGTGTTTTCAATGGAGAATTTAGCTACTTTCTTCATTGTTACTTTGATTTGCGTGATTAAGGTGTTTATTATAATTTTTAAAAAGATTATCAATTATTCACATCTATCACAATTTTTGTTTCTGCGTCAAGTGGGATTATTTGTCTGAAAAGATTGAATGATGTGTTTGTTGGTTTGAGGTGTTTTTTAAAAATTATATTCAATGATACAAACATCGCAGTACATTGTATTCACCATATTTATATAATAACTTTGCTTGTAAATTAAATTTCTGATGAAATTCGTTAAATCTTAGAGAATCTCTCC
>CM068955.1:171352355-171370351 GCA_035128595.1 Eptatretus atami | reverse complement strand
CAGCGTGATTTGCAACTAATGTAGTCAGATAAAAAAATTTGAAGATGGTGTTTCGTGCTCCATTGCTTTATGTAATTGTTTTCCACTTTGTTTTTAATTGCAATTTACACGGTTATTCCGCTGTTTCATTTGAATTGTCCCATATTGTTTTAAAATCTCTCGAATTATGTGCCTTGCACTCTGTGGCATATAATAGAAATTTAGGGGGAAAATTTGAACGCTGGCAGATCATGCCAAGCAACACCAGTAACGTGAAAGCTAACTCTTTGTCATCCAAGTTACAAAAAAAAAAAATGTTTTGAGGAAAAAAACAAAAAACAATGCAACTTCATTGCCTTTTGTGATCAATAATGAATGCACAAACCTTTTTTTTTGGCCATCAATAAGACAGTAAAATTTGGTCCTGCTCTCATGTAGTTTTCACCTTTTAGCATTGTATGTATCGGCAATTATATATGTGACCTCACTACAATAAGCCAGGAGTCACAGGCATGTGCACGCACAACTGCACACCACACAACACAATCTGCACATCACCACGACACACACACACAACACACACACACACACACACACACACACACACAGCACACTACTTCGAGAATATTTTAACATTTCCTCAATCTGCAGAAAATATGCTTTTACAATTTTAACCAATGAAGGTTATGTTGGTTCGCGACACGTTGCGTGTTGTCAGAAAACGTGAAACCGAGAAGATTTGAGCATAAACGTTGAGGTGCTGTATTTTGCATCCTCAACCTTACCAAGTGTTTCACTGTCAGATGCCGAGGACGAGCAAAGTAATCGATGATCAACCCATGCCATTTTTCCTCCTTCATGGCGTGAACTCCCAGGTTACAGTACCCTCATTCTCCACATGGCTGGCTCGTGTCAGCATTTTCAAAGTTTATCGTATGTCTGCTTCGATAACAACGCACTTATTGGGCAGTTCTCTTAGACAACGTTTGTGAAGAAAATGTGCAAGTTTTTTTCACAACCCCATAAACCGCCACAAAACACAACCAAAAACCCTTCAAACAAAAAAACGGAAAACAGTTCCAAACGCTCTTGTGGTAGCACTGGCTTTGAAAGAGCCAATACGGTTCTGGCAACCAAGTGTCCGTTGTGATGAATCAGCATTGCTTTTGTGAATTCTCACATCATTATTAACAGCAAGATCAATTTGTTCAAGGTTTCCCACACTGCTATACAGGATGCTGGATGGAGGTTAACCATTGTCATGAACTGCCAAAATAGGATTCCTGAGATGTCTTTTTCTTCTGTTTCAGGTACATGACCAGAAAATATATAACAGCGTGGATAAGAAAGTGAAAACGTGAGATTTAATTGGCATTACTTATCAGCAAAACCTTTTGCAATTAATCCCTGTACATCACATTAAAAAGCAATGTTGGATGAAGATTACTGCTACATATAAAACTGTCACAGGCAGAAGTAGAAGAGTGTGAGTCTCCAAACATGAGCAAAATCCAAGAAATACTCATTTTTTCGTGGCAGGTCACTGATACAATATTTTACCGACATTAGTGTTTGGGTTGGGGTGTGATAGATTAAATAAAACAGTGGGAATGGGATGCAGAAGAGAGAAGAGGGGGATTGGGAAGATGAGAAAGGGGATGAGAGTGTAAAGCAAGTTGGGAAGGCATGAAAGTGAGTGTGGTGTAAGAAAGGGGAGTGTTTGGGACATACTATGGGGAAGGGGAGGGAAATATATGGGATAAGGATCTCAAAAATCTGCTAATTATGCCCGCCTCTATTACATAGTGGCCTCATCGGTTTGAAATGCTATTCGTCGGTCTACATATGGTCCTGTGTTAATTATTTTATTACTAAGTCTTCGTCAAAGGTGAGGCTGGCAGGAGTGGTGTAGATTTGTATGCATACCACTCTGAGCTGTGTAGCCGGGTCAAATCTCGGCCTAGCTTTGACTGTCATCCTGGAGTTTTCACAGACGGGCGAGGCAAAATGTGTGTGCACGTCCCTTCAAATGTATGTTGACTGGGAGTCCATCTGGTAGCATTAGTCCGTGGACATGAAGATTCCACGGTGTACATTCGTGAAGAGTAGGCGAGCTATCGCCTCACCCTAAAACAATTTCCAATTCCTGGCTCTGACTTTGGTGTCGGAATGGTGACGGCCAATCCAGAATTGGTGACCCGACCAAGAAACGTTTCGACAGAACCAACACGGTACTGAGCATGGCACGTGATGAACGACGTAGTCATGATCAGTACCTTGAATTTCTTTTGACTTACTAGCAATGATTTTCAGGAAAGGTTACACTTGAGAGGGAATGCATATTTTGAAAAATAAAATGACAAACTTCTTATTGAACCAAAAATATTCTGCAAAACACCAAATTTTGGACTTGATTTGACAACGAGATAATTATTGATTTGCTTAATAAATACACACACTACTACTGGTGCAGCAAAACCTCATAGATTGCTTTGGATGGTGTGATGGAATTTGCATTTTAAATCTCCTTTTTTATCGATTAACCAATTGGACTAGAAATACATTCGGATTTGTAATATGTAATATTTGTCATCAGATTCGAAAAATACTGTGAATCCAAACTTTTCTTTGAATTAAACAAAGTAAATTAACTGTTTTGGAGAAAGGTAGATATTGGATGAGATTTTAAGATTGCAGTTTTCATTAAATTAATTTTTTTTTAAATACTGGCTTCTAAACCCTCACCAAAGCATCTCACTATTCTAGCCTAAATTCCCCGGCCCTCTGAGACTCGGGAAAGAGATGGAAACAAACTCATCCACTCTCCTGCACTATCTCTCCGCTCTCAGCGCTTTTTCTATCTTGTTCTTGTCCCATTCCTGTTTTTTTCTCTGGTCTGTGTTGCATACTGTCTCTGTGTCTGTGTCTTTTTTAGTGCATGTGCCTCTCTGCAATGGCATGCATGTGTTTAATGTGAACCTGTGTTTTCTTCGCATGTGTTCATGTTCTCCTCACCACCCCTCAAATCCTCCACACTTACCTTGTGCTTTTCCCCTGTCCGCATGTTGTACGTGCGTGCGTGTCTCTTCTGTGTGTGTCCTCTCTCTCTTTCTGTCTGCCATGTATGTCTCTGTCTCTTCTCTCTCTCCTCTCATCTCTTCTTCATCTCTCTCTCTCTCTCTCTCTCTCTCGTCTCTTCTCTCGTTGTGCCTTTCTCTGCTTATTTACCCTTTACACAGAAAGAACTGACGATAGGGAGAAACAATGCCTGAGGGAAGAATTGGACCGCAACTGCTGCCTGCCAAGCACTTCTGAGATGCCGACAGAGAGCCAGGTGGTTTTGAGGTGAAAAAACGTTTTCTTAACATTATCTCTTATTGCCCCTAGTTTTTGCTCTTTCACTTTTCTGTTATTTTTCTTTTCTGGCTCATCACTTGCCAAGGCTTTTTGAGTTTGTGTGTGTAAAAAAACATTAAGGACTCTGATATGTACATCTTGGTAGAAGAGAGAGAGAGAGGAGAGAGAGCAGAAGAGAGACGGACGAGAGAGGAAGAAGAGGACAGGAGGACGAAGACACCTTTTATATACCATCGGGGTTTGTTTGGGAATCAGTCTCTCGATAAAAACAAAAAAAGCCAGTTTTGTCAGGTTTGCACATATGCACAAGGCATCCTGCAATGTTCAAAACCTTTGTAATTCCATCTCCAACTTTGCTGAAAGGCTGAGTGCAATTAAGGCACACACGTTTGTGGTTTGAAATGGTCCGTGAAAAGTTTTCCATAATCAAAGGTTTGCATCACAAAGTGTTTTTGTTCTTTTTTTGCGCCCGAAGCATGAAGCATAGTCCAGTGTTAACAAAGTACCTAGATGTTTGCCTTTTCTACATATTTTTTTTTCGATGACAAGATCGAGGGTCATAGACTAGCAAGGTAACAGAAAGGTAAAAAAGTGATTAAACTGACATTAGGGAGAGGGACAAAGTTTGACAAAGCGAGGGATTGACTGAACAGGTAAATATGGGATATGAGGGCAATGAAATACAGTTTTGGGTTGGGTGAGGTAAGATTAAGCGTGTAGAAAAGATTGTGGTTAAGGATGAGAGATTGTTGTGAATTAGAGTGCACCACTGTCCAAAGGGAAGAGTGGCATTTCAACAACCTCAGGAAGAAGGTTCATAACTGGGAGATAAGTCATTGAACATTGCAGGTCGACCAGATTTTGGATATAACAAGAAGATACCAAGAACGTGCCTGAAGTTGTTGAGGATCGGTGGGTGAGGCAGTAAAGGGAGTGAAAATTGGAAGAGGTCAGTTAAAAGAATAAAACCAGAGGCCACCACCCTGTATGTGATATGAGAGCAACAAGAGTTTGTACAGTATTTCAGCCTCATCCAGATTTGCCAATAATGTTGAGAGCTTTAAATTTATAGATTTACTGAGAATCTAGTTTGTCTGTGGTCCTCCACCCGCGGAGAAGAGAATTGGGGCTTCTCCACGAACAAATAGCTTGTGGTTGTGGATTCTGATTGATCAAGAAGACGTGGAAGGATGGAGCGGGCAGTCTGTATTAGCTTTGGAGTCCAGCTTCAAAGACCCTTAGCACCACACGATACCATCCTGTTTTGGAGTTATGTATAGCATAATCTCGTGTGCATGACGTCAGTATCTTGTCACATCTAGGGTCAGTGTTGATCTTTTTCCATTCATATTATAATATATATATATATATATATATATAATTATATATATATATACACATATATATATTAATATATATTTTATTGTATATTATAATTTTACAGCTGCAAGACCTTGGTTACTGGTTCGAGTGAGTTTCCGTGGGACGTGGCACAATGACCGCAACTGCTAGTAAGTCCACAGCCCCAAGCAAGTTCCGGATCTATTTATCACTTACAATACTCGTTGGGACCGAGTGTTTACTGAGTGAATGACGCAGTAGCCTTCCTGACCTTCTAATCTGGCGAGCAACCACAGATCACGAGCGCTCTGGGCAGATTGAGCCAACTCGTTAAGAAATACAAACTCAACCAAATGAGATCACCAACATGGAGCAGAATCCAACCCCGAGACCAGGTATATTTATTTAACAATTAAATGGCAGCAGGATAAATATTACATGAGGGCAATAACAACCAGCTAATAACAATTAACTAATAGATACGAATCAGTAAATAAACCGGTTAAACTTACTGCTCTCAACAAAACTAAACGTTTGCAGATTTCTTAATAGTTTCTTATCTGTTAGGGATAAGAACTGTCGTCACTGGGCCTTCACTCACTACGAGAACAGACAGTGCAGGTAATACAAATAACAAGGCGGAAGAGGTCGATTTTCAAATCCGGAGGCAAGCTGTGCAGAAGTCCGGAGCAGAGTTTGACGGAGTGGTCGTTTCCAGACATAAATCGTCTCTCTCCGTAAACTATGCAGGAGGCTTAGAGCATAGTCGATGTAACGGTCCTTGAGCAGCAGCAAACAGTTTCTTTCATAAGCAGCGGTAACTCTGTCTCTCGCGTGAGCAGCGTGACCAAAACGGTAGGGGCTTTTCTTTCATGACCTGTGCGCAACTGACCTGCAAAATAGTCCCTCTCCTCCCGTATAATTCTCTCTCTCTCTCTCTCTTCTCTCTCTTCTCTCGTCTCTCCTCTCTCATCTCTCTTCTCTCGTCTTCTCTCTCTATCTCATCTCTCCTCTCTCATCTCCTTCTCCTCGTTCTCTCTCTTCCTCTCTCTTCTTCGTCTCTCTCTCTTCTCTCTCTTCTCTCTCCCAAGCAACATTACGCGACTGTTGCCTCTCCGTGGATAGTCTTCATTCGCAAGGGCACTGTATATGTTTAATCTCTTTTTAATGTAATGCATTCATCATCTTGATCAGTATTCATGGGTGCATCTCCTAGGCAAAAATAACATCCTCATTTAATATTGGAATGTATTCTTTTATCATATTCACTATAATACCTCCTAGCTCGACTTTTCCCTTTGGCTCTCTCTCCTGCTCTTCGACTACTGCAGCATTATCTGAACACATTCCAGCATTCGCATTTCTTCATCGAATGGAGGTGACGAAAACTTTGTGGATAATTTGCATTGTTATAAAGTATAAATTTGACAAATTGTTTCGATTTTGAGCCTTAACAGTGGAGGCTCATTAGGTTGCCGCAATGTTGCAGACGCAGATGGGGTTTGAAATAAGGCCAAGGCACCAGCCCTATATGTTTATGTAATTTTACATTATTCAACATCTATTATGTTTGTCACTGTTGCATCATGATGTTTCATATTTCTTTCAGAAGTACAAGGGTGACCAGAATAAATGGTACCCGTGGACCAAGACCTTACCTAAATCCGTCATAATCTCCATTCCAATAATTTCTCGATACTCATGATTATCCCTGCGAACGCTTTTGCAGGTGGGCAAGTGGAGTTCATGTCCATGAGCAGATTTAGATTTAGTTTAATATAGCTACAATTTCCTCACATGCCATGCAACAATTAAAATGAAAAATCGTTTTCAGTCAAAATCCTGAGAATAAAATCTTCAGAAGACTCAAATTGAGTTTGGTTACATGCTTAGAGGACAACATCTACCGAAGAAGGCCATGATTCATAGATGATCTGCAAAAGGCAATAACTGACAAAATCCATTCAATCACCTGCACACGAATGTAATCAAATAATATATTAAATTTTCCCTGTCAAAACGCAAGTTGTGCCGCAGCATGAGGTCCAACATTCGGGAGCACGTGCTTTAAACCTCAATCAAATAATGACATTAAAGATATCAATCTGAACTTTCTCATCGTGATGATGCAATCTTGTGAAAGCAAATGTGTATCCCAAAAACGTGTAATTTTAAAATACAAAAAATTAAGGTCTATTAAATTGGTTTGGGTACTGTTTTTTGTAGCTACACCCGGTAATATGTGCATCATCCCAGTTATAAGGGCAACATGTGGTCCTCTTTGGTCCTTTGCAATTAAAGTCTATGCAAATCAAAAGATTTAATTATCTATTAAGAAAATACCAAAGTTTTACCGTTAAAATGTTTCAGTCCTATCATTTAAAAAAATGGGAATTTAATTTTCAAACAAGTTGCCACGAAAAATAATCCCCGTTCTCTGATTGTAATCACAATTGTTAAGATTTAGCTCTTTGCTAAAGGTGGTCTATTCTCTGGAATGTTGTTCTAGGATGCCATTCCATTTCTTGTTGACTCTCGTATGGAGTAATGGAATGACTGGCAAAACAACACAATACATGAGGAAGTGTACAGACAGCTATGGGTGCAGTCAATGTCCATCAGGTGACAAAAGATCATAAGTTACTTGCTATTTTGGCTTTGTATGTATCCGGCGTGACATCTGAGGCTATAATTCTGACTATATGGGCTCCACATGTTGTCTGCCTGCGGAGGCGATCGGATATGACCACACTGTCATGTTTCCACAAACACTAAAATAGACAATTCTATTCCTTATTTTAGTGTTTCACAAGAGTGTGGCAGGAAAAATTTTAAAATAAAAATTAATTTATTATAAATTATAAATAAAAAAATTTATAAATTTTTTATTATATAAAATATTAAAAAAAATTTATAATTAATTAAAAAAATTTTTATTTATTTTTTTAATTAAAAATATTTTTAAAAAAAAAAATTAAATAAAAAAAAATTATAATTTTTTTTTAATAAATATTTAAAATAATTTAAAATATTTATAAAATTAAAAAGATAATTTTTTTTTCATTTAAATTTTTAAAATTTATTTTAATTTTTAAATGTTAAATATTTAAAATTATTATAAAATAAATTTTTTATTTATTTTTTATATATTTTAAAAATTTTAATTTTTTTTTATTTTTATAATTTTTAATATTTTAAAATTTAAATATAAAAATTTTTAAATTAACTAAATTTATTTTTTTAATTATTTTATTATAATTAAAACAAAATTTTAATTATTAAAATTTTTATTTATATTTTTTTAAAAAATAAATTAAATACAAAATTATATTTTAAAAAAATTTTATATTTAAAATAAATATAAAAAAATTACATAATTTAAAAAATTATTAAATTATAAAATTTAAAAAAATTTAAAAAATTTTTTTAATTATTTTTATTTTTTTAATAAAGATATAAATTAAAAATTTAAAATTTTTTATAATTAAACCATATTTTAATGAAATTATTTATTTCTATTAATATAAAAAAAAATAATTAAAAAAAATTTATATTAAATTTAATTAAAAAAACTTTAAAATTTAATTATTTTTAAAAAAAAACCATATTAATAATAAAACAATTAATATATTAAAAAAAAAAATTTAAATAAATTTAATTATTTAAATTAATAAAAATTAAAATTAAATTAAATTTTTTTTATAATTTAATAACAATTAAAAAAAAAAAATTTTTTTATTTTTTTAATAATATAAAATTAAAATTATTAATATTTTAATTTTTAAAATTTTTTAAAAAAATTAATTAACATTTATTTTTTAAAGAAAAAAAAAAAAAAAATTATAAATTATTAATTAAAATATTTTAAAATTATTAAATTTTATGATTTTTTTTTTTTATAAAAAAAAAATTTTAAAATAAAAAAAAAAAAAATAAATAAAATTTTTTATTTAAATTTAAAAAATTTAAAATAATAAAATTTTATATTTATTTATTTTAATCAAAATTTTTTTTTTTTAATTTCAATAAATATTTTATAACAAATAAATATATAAATAACTTATTAAAATTAAATAAATTTAAATATTTATTAAATATAATAAAAATTATAAATTTATTTAATAAAAATTTTATTAATTAAATAATAATTTATTATAATTAAATCAAAAAAAATTTAAAATTTTTTTTAAAATTAAAAAAAAAAATTTATAAATAAAAAAAAAAATAAAAATTTAATAATAATTTAAAAAATAATTTTTAATTTAAAATAAAATAAAAAAATTAATAATATTTTTTTAAAAATAAAAAATAAAAACATTTTTAAAATTCTTTTTAATTTTTAAATTTTAATAAATTTTTTTAATTTTTATTATTATTAATAAAAAATTATAAAATATTAAAATATTTTAATAATTAATAATATTTTTTTATATAATTTTTAAATTAAATTTTAATAATTTATTTTTTAAATTCCAAAAAAAAAAATAAAATTATAAAAAATTAAAAAAAATCTATTAATGAAAATTATAAATTAATTTTTAATAAAATTATAATTAAAATTATTTTTATTTTTAATAAAAATTTATTTATAAAAAATTGAAATTTTTTTTTTATTTAATTTAAAAAAATATATTTTTATTTAATAAAAATATTAATTTAAATTTTTTTTATTTAAAAAATTTTTTATTTTTTTATCATTCTATTAAAAAAAATTAAATATATTTAATTTAATTAAAAAAAATAATTTTTAAAAAAAAAAAAAATATAAAAATTAATTTTTTTAAATATAATTATAAAAAAAATTTTTATTTATATAAACAAATTTTAAAATATAAAATTTTTTAAAAAAAATTTTTTAAAATTTTAAATAAAATTAAAAATTTTTTAACAAAATAATTTTAATTAATTAAAAAATTTAATAAATTTTTATTTTTAAATAATATTATTAATTTTTAATATTTAAATTTTATATTTTTAAAATTTATAAATTAAAAATTTAAAATTTTTATTTAAATAAAAATTTAAAAAAATAATTTTATTTTAATTAATTAAAATAAATTTTATAATTAATAATTTTATAAAAAAATAAATTTTTTTTTAAATTTATTATATAAATTTTTTTAAATTTTTTTTTTATTTTAAAATTTTATTTATTTTTATTTTTTTTTTAAAAAATAAAATTAATTTTTTTTTTTAATTAATAATTTTATAAAAAATAATAAAAATTTAAATTTTTTTTAATAAAATTAATAATAAATTTTTAATTTAATTTTTTATTAAAAATATTAATAATTTAAAATATAATTAAAAATTATAATTTTTTGTTAAAAAATTAAATTAAAAAATAAAAACTATAAAAAAAAATAAAAAAATTTATATTACTTTTATTTATTTTATTAATTTAAAAAAATAATATTTTTTTTTAAAAAAAATATTAAAATTTTTTTAAAAAAAAATAAAAATAAAATTTTTTTATTATTTAACATTTAAATAATTTTTAAAAAAAATTATATAAATTATTAAAAATTTTTTTAGAATTATTAAAAAATTATAATTTTTTTTTAAATTTAATTTATTTTTTTATTAAATTTTTTTATTTTTCAAATATAAAAAAATAAAAATATAATAAAAATAAAATAAAAATAATAAATAAAAAAAAATTTTAAAAAATTAAAAAAATTTTAAAATTTATTTTTTTGTTTTAATTTTAAATATAAAAATAAAAATTATTAAAAAAAATTTAAAAAAAATTAAAAATTTAAAATAATAATTTTAAAAATTTAAATTTTAATTTTTTTTTAAAATTATTTTATTTAAATAAAATTTATAAGAAAAAATTAATTATATTTTAATTTAAATTTTTAAAAAATTTAAATAAAATAAATAACATTTAATTTTAATTAAAATTTTTTCCAATAAAAATTTTAAATAATTTTAAATTTTTTTTAAAAAAAAATTAAATTATATTTTATTAAAAAAAATTCAAGAAATATATCAATATTATTTTTTTTTTTTTAAATTTTTTAAAAAATTTTTAAATATAAAACAATTAAAATAATTTTTTTAATTAAATTAAGAATAAATAAATTTATTTTTAAATATTTTATTATTAATATATAAAAAATAATTTTTGTAAATAAATTTAAAAAATTATTATTAATAAAGAATAAATATAATTTTTTAAAAAATTAAATAAATATTTTTTTTTAAAATTTTTTTTTTTATAAATTATATTATTTTTAAAAAAAATTTTAAAAATTAATAAAAAAATTTTAAATTTTATTTTAAAAATTATAAAAAAATATTTTATTTTTTTTAAAATTATTAATAAAATATTTATTTTTTAATTTTTTTAAATAATATAATTTTTTAAAATTAATTTAATAATTAATAAAAAAATTTTTATTTTTATTTAATTAATAAATTTATTTTTTTTATTATTATTTAAAAAAAATCCCAAAACAAATATTTAATAATTAATTATTTAAAATAATTTTTTTTTAATAAAAATAAAAAAAAAATTTTTTTTTAAATCAAAATTTTTTTTTAAATAAATTCATAAATTTTTTTAATATATAATTAATAAAAAATATTAAAATTAAAAAAATAAATATAAATATTTATAAATTACTATAATTAATATAAAATTTAATTATTTTTATGTTTTTTTAAAAATTTTTTTATTTTATTAAATAAAGAATTATTAATAATAAAAAATTTTTAATAATTTTTTTTTAAATAATTATTAAATTATTTATTAAAATTTTATTTAAGATTATAATTAAATAAATTAAAAAACTTAATTTTTATTTTATTTAATAAATTTAAATAAAAAAAAAAAATAAATAAAAAATAATTATATCCCGACTTTTTTTATTTTTATTAATTTTAAAATTAAATTTTAAAATTTTTAAAAAAAATTAATAAATTTAAAATTTTTAAATAATATTTTTTTTAAAAAATATTTTATATAAAAAAAATTTATATAAAAAAATAAAAATTAAAATTTATTATATTAAGATAATTTTAATTAACTTATAATTAATATTTAAAAAAAAAATTTTTTTTTAAAAATTTAATAAAAATTAAAAAATAACAAATTTAAAATAATTTTTAATATTTTATTTAATTTATTTTTTTAATTATTTTTTAATATTATTCAATATAAAAAAGAATTTAAAAAATATAATTTTTAAAATATTAATTTTTAAATAATTATATTTATATTAAAAATTTTTTAATTTATTTTATTAAAAAAATATAAAAATAAAAATTTTTTTTATTATTAATTTTTAATTTAAAATATAATAAAATATGAATTTAAAAATTTAAATTATAAAATTTATATTATTTTTTAAATTTTATTAAAAAATTAATTTTTTAAATAAATAAAAAAAAAATTTTTTTAATTTTATTACATTAAATTTTTTTAGATAAAATTATAAAATAATAAAATTTGAAAAAAATTTTAAATTATTTTAAAAAAATTATATTTAAAAATTTTTTAAAATATTTTTTTTATTTAATTTAATTAAAAATTCATAATTTTATTTTTTAATAATAAAAATTTAATTATTATAATGAATTAAAAAAAAAAAATTAATTATAATAATTATTTAATATATTAATTTATTTTAAAAAATTTCATTTTTAGATATAAAATATTTTAAATAATAAAAAAAATAATTAATTAATTAAATTTTTAAAAAAAAAAAATTAAATAATTATTAAATAAAAAATTTTAATTTATTTATTATTTTTTTTAATTATTTAAATAATTCATTATATAATTTTAAATTTATTTATTTTTATTATTTTTTTAAGAAATTAATTTAAATAATTAAAATTAAAAAAAAATCAATTTTTAATAAAAAAAAAAATACAATTTAAAAAATATTTTTTTATTTTTATTATAAAATTTATTTTTTAAAAAAATTTAAAATTTTATTTTATTAAAATTATTAATTAATTTATTTTAAAATTTTATATATTTTTAATTATAAATCAAATAAAATAAAAAAAAAAATATTTATTAATTATTATAATTAAATTTTTAATTTAAAAAAATAAAAAAAAAAAAATTAATTAAAAATTTAATTTTATAAATTTTATTATTTAATTTTTAATTTTTTTTTTAATTTTTTTTTTTAATAAAAAATTTTTTTAATTTAATATTAAAAATAAAAAAATATCATATATAAAAAAAATATTAAATAAAATAAATTATTTATTTTATTTAATAATATTTTTTTATTTTTTTAAAATATATTAATTAAATATAATTTTAATAATTATAATTATTTTTTTTTTAATTTAAAATAATTTATAATATAAATAAAATAAAAAAAAATGTTAATTTTATTATTTTAAAAAAAATTTTTAATTTTATTTAATTAATTTTTTAATTAAAAATAAATTTTAAAAAATAAATAATTTAAATTAAAAAATTTTTTTTTTTAATAATAAATTAAAAAAATTATTAAAAATAATTTTTTTTTTTTTTTTTTAAAAAATAAATTAAAAAAATTTATTATAAAAAATTTTTTTTATTTTTTAAAATTTATTATTTAAAATAAAATTTATATAAATAAAAATAAAATATAATAAAGACATAATTTTTTAATTTTTATTTTTTAAAAAAATTTAATTATAAAAAATTTATTTAATTTTAAAAATATTTTTAAAAATAAAAAATTTATTTTAATTTTTATTTTTAATTAAAATCTAAAAAATTTTATTAATTTATAAATTAATTTATAAAATTTTTTTTAAATTTAAAAATAAAAAAATTAAAAATTTATTTATATTTATAAAAAAAATAATATTTAAAATTTAATATAAAAATTTAAATTTTATTTTATTTAACAAAAAATAAAAATTTTTTTAATTTTAATAAATATAAATTTAAAATTAATTTTATAAAAAAATTATATTTATAAAAATTTTTTTATTTTTTTTTTTTATAATTAAATAAAAATTTTTTTAAATTATTTTATATTATTAAAAAAATTTTTAAAAAAAATTATTTTAAATTAAATTTTAAAAAAATTTATTTTTAAAAAACAAAAAAAATTAATTAAAAAAATTTAAATTTTATTAATTATTAAAAAAAAATTTTAATAATTATTTTTATTTTTATTATTTAAAATTAATATTTTTATTATTTTTATTAAAAAAATTAAAATTAAATTTTAAATTTATTTAATTATTTATAAATTTAAAAAAAAATTTTTTTAATATTAAAAAAAATTATATTATAAAATTTAAAATTTTAATAGAAAAATTTTTTTTTTTTTAATTATAATTAAAAAAAAAATAATATTATTAATCAAAAAAAAAAAATTTTATTTAATTATAATAATTTATTTAAAATTTTATTAATATATAATAATTAAAATTTTTTTTTATTACAAAATATTTTTTAAAATTTAAATTAAATAAAATAAATTTTTTTTTTAAAATAAAAAAATTTATTAATATTAATTTTTTTATAAAAAAATTATTTGTTATAAATAATTTTAATTAAAAAAAAAATTTTAAATATAATTTAATAAATTTAAATAAAAATTTCAATAAAAAAAATTAATATTAAAAAAAATAATAATATTAATATTAATTTAATATTTTAAAATATATAAAATTAATAATAATTAAAAATTTAATTTTTTTAAAAATTATATTTATAAAACATATTATTTTTTAAAAATTAAATTATATTTAAAAAAAAATTAAAAAATTTTAATTAAAAAAAATAATTTAAAAAAATAATATTTTCTATTTAAAATTTTTTTAACTTTTTTATTTAAATTTTAATATTTAAAAATTATATAATATAAAAAATAAGAAAATTTATTTATAAATAAAAAAAATAATTAAAAATTTATTTAAATATTTTTTTAAAGAAAATTTTAAAAAAAATATTTAATTATTTATTAATTAAAAAAATAAAAAATTAAAATTTTTTATAAATTTTTAAATTATTTAAAAAATTTTAAATTATTTTTATAATAAATTAAAAAAAATTAAAAAAATTAATTATAATAAATTTAACATATTATTATTAAATAAAAAATTTTTTAATATTTAAATAAAATTAATATTGAAGAAAAAAAATAAAACTATTAAAATTTTATAAAATTTAAATTTATTTATTATAAAATTAAAATAAATTTTTTTAAAAAATTTTAAAAAAAAAAATTTTTTTTAAATAAAATATTATAAATAAAATTAATATTACATATTTTTAATTTTTTTTTGTATTTTATATAAATAAATAAAAATAAAGAATTATTTTAAAATATAAAATTTTTTTTTAACTAAATATTTTATATTTTATTAAAATTTTAATAAATAATAAATTTTAAATTAAATTATTTAAAATATTTAAAAAAAAAAAAATAATTTTAAATAAAAAATTTTTTTTTTAAAAATTAAAAAAATAATTTTATTTTTAAAAAAAAATTTTAAAATTTAAATAAAAAAAAATTATTTATAAATTAATAAATTAAATTTCACTTCGCAAGGATTAGACATTTTTTCCGGCTGCATTGTCGCAGCTCGGACAAGTGGAATGCCACAGTGAAAAATGTGGAACCCACAATGGCACAACCATACAGAGTGTGCATGCTGAAATCATGGAAACCACGCTAATATATGTACATTGTTATTTGCTCATAAGAAATGTGGTCAGTCTGTTTATCAACGATTAATGTTGAGAAGCCTGTAGATGGTGCCATTTGGAGTTCTTGAATCGCAACCTCTCGTTTCCTTCCGTAATGTAATTATTGGCCTTATACTTTGAGTGGTATGATTAGATAAAAACCAATCTTCACTATTGTTACTTCCACCTCTCACACTCACCTCTAAGTTGTTTTCCCAATTGGTGCGCTGAGTTTATGCTGCTCGTCATTTGATATCATATCATGATCGGTCGACTCCGACTCACATATTTTTTGGATCGCGACTCCCATTGTGATTTATTGCATCACAAGTGGATGGGTCATAAGACACCTCAATTTGAGATTTTTATTTTTGGAAAACTGGACATTCTGTATTTTGTTGGACAACAGATAGATTTCCATCAAAACCAGGCAGCAGATGGAAATCTCATTTTTATTCCCGAGCGCTTTCAAGAAAAGCGGGAGATTGTATCGTCTCTGCCGTACGTCGTACGGTCCGTCTGTCTATACCCTGTAACTCTCCTACATACCGTTTGAAATAGAACTTAACTTGGGACAATAGTAGATATGTGTATGGGGAAGTGCACACACTTTGGATTTTTGATAATGCCCCTAGGGGCCGGCCAGAGGGGGTTGGGGTCATGGGGGTCGATTTAAAAAACAAATGTCTTATACTTTTTAAATCAACCATATTCATTGAGTTTATACATTTAACAACATATTTAAACACATGAGATCAGAGGGTGCTTGGGGGTAGGGGGGTGGCTTAGCGGATAGGGGGTCAAAATAGCTCTCCTACACGCGTGAGTATAGGAACTTGAAACTTTGGGACATAGTAGATATATGTATGCGGGAGTGCAACAACACTGTCGATTTTTTTGATATGAACCCTATGGGGGGGGCCGGGCCAGAGGGGGTGGGGTCATGGGGGCTGATTTTTATTTTAGTGTATTTACCATTGTAGCATGGTAAATTATTTTATAAAACTTACTTATGTGGCCCCAGAGTGACAACAGTCACAGGTTTTTACTGTATTTTGTAATTTATTATGAATATTTATATTAATACATTATACAACAGTTTCATTCCTATGATTAATTGATGCACAGTTCTCATATTGCTGGACAGTGTTTAATTAATGTTCATAAATGTTGACGATGCTTGCAATGACTTCTGATTTAGTAAACATAGTAAGTCTTTGGTATAAAGCACATCAAATAGAAAAGCAATAGTCAATCCACTTTTTTGCAAGATAAAATTTCACCTAGCGTTATGGGAACAAAGCAGTGCACGCGGGAATATGCCGATGGTGGTGCCATCGACACTAGAACGTAGTTGCTAGTTTGGAAATTGATTCCCAAAAAGTACTAATTTATTATCAAAAATTTTCTCAGTTTTTGCATGACCCTTTCAAACAAATTGAGTTTTCCCTCATCCAACCTACTGGGATTCAAAATTATCTGAGGCACTCCATAGATATGTTATCAAAGTATATATTTGAGATTACTCACACTGATTTTCTTTCTGGCGTTCTCTTGCTCTCTTTGTGGTTCTACCCAGCCCCGTGAGTTGCTCTGTGAGATGGGTGTTGCGTTCAGCCCCCAGGATTCTGGGACGGTTAAGACCTTGAGAAGATATTTGGAAACACTAGCATCTGGCATACTGCTCTCCAGAGGTTGCTAATTTTTCTTTTTACATCCTCCAATCATTATTCTCACTCAGCTACCTTTTACTCATTCCTCGTGAATGCTTGGAAATCTCCTGATAAGCCAGAAGTGTCAGGTTTGGAATTATCAACGTAATTTTTTCATGCAATAAACTGCAGATAAATAAGAAATGGAAATTGGCTTTTCAGTACTCATTTTGCTTTGAAATTTCCATGTGAAATCACATTTTTGTAAAAGCAAGAAGAAGCAAAAGAATTTACGTAGTTGAATCTATTTGGTGTTGCTATATTTGCGCAATAGAGCACCACTCAATTGTGCGGGTTGGTTCTGCTGGACCTCAATTTTGGTTGAAACCCATTCAGATTTAATAGAACAACGAGAAATCACAGTGTTCGTGTTCCCACACAATTTGCACACAATTCCATACAAAGTTTTAAATTGGCTGCTTTTGTACTACAATACAACATATCTATTTAAATATAACAATCTTTTTCCTACAACAAATACAGCAATAAAATCAGTAAAATACATGCCCTATAAAAAATGTGATTATGATTGCTGAAACATTCATTTCCAATGCTGAACTTTAAGTAGATGATGATGGAGAAGAAGATTCTGTTTAAAATTGACTGGCTTGAAACTGCCCAATGGTAGTGGTGTTAACGATTACCAATTGCCTTATTTAAACTTGTGATTGTTATAGAATTGAATATAAAACGCCCCCGGTTTCCCAAAAAAAATTGGGAAAAAAAAACGGTTGGACTTAATTTATTGAAATATTCAAAGAGATTGGAGATATAATGTTTCGCAGGCAGAAGTATTTTTTAAAAAAAACAAAAAAAAAAATGCCAACTTGATTGCCTTTTGTGATCAATAAATAATGATGCACAAAACCTTATTTTTTTGCATCAATAACAGAAAAATTGTCTGCTCTCATGTAGTTTTTCCCTTTTAGCTCTGTATGTATCAGGCC